>JAJJWO010000153.1:0-36781 GCA_021655895.1 Fusarium sp. NRRL 66739
TATAGTATTATTTTTACTTTTTTATATTTTATTTATGAGTAAATTAAGAATTATTAGTATTACTAATTAATATTATTAGTAATTACTAATAGAAAAAGTAAGGCTAATAATAGTCATAATAGTAATTATTAGCTCTACTTTTCTATTTTACTAACAATAAATTTTATTACTATTACTAATTACTAAGTAATTGCTAACCCTGATTGTAATAATGTAATTGTTGAGCTAAAAGCCTTAGCTGCATGGGGTTTTCGTAAGCTAACTTTTTTTGTCGAAGCACCTCGATGGCGTTTTCGATAGCCTGTTATCTCAGCCTTGTCTGCATGCTTTGGTAGTTGTGTGTTGTCCATACGATTGCCTTGGACATAGTGGGCCTACAGGATCATTCTAAAGAAGCTGAAAGCCAACGCCATGTTCCACAACTTATGCACATTCAACAACACCATGGCTGTCTAGGGAATAAACTCTTGAAGCCTGATTATACTGTTACATCGAGTCAGTTTTCCATGGCACTTTTGATAAAGGCAATTCTCGAATCTGACATACTTAGTTGCTTTTTATGCCAGGCTTACAGCCTCCTGCAGCTCGTGTTAAAATTGGCCGAGCATGCCTGACTGCAGCAAAATGCCAGAAGAGGAAGCACCGTCTTACATGCTGTTGAAATAATCGAAGCTTGCTGCCGTCGGGCCAAAGATGGAGTTTGTACGCAGCCACCCCAATAGGTAAGCGATTGAAGTTAGCCTTTCGATGCATCTTGTTACCAGTCAGGCTTACTATGGCAAGCACTGCGCTCACGGCGTTGTCTATTATCTGAATCGCATTTCTCACACGCCATAGATGGACATGCATGGCAAGCTGGCACTAACTTTTCATGCTAATTCCCTGCGTCAGTGTGAATAAGCATCACAGGCAACATCTTCGTATTCTTTTGATTTACTCCTTACCTAGAGTTTGAATGGATGCCGTTGGATCGACCCACCCCATTCATTTACTGGTTGTCTCGAACTGTCAACTTGTGGGCCGCCCCGTGTTGGCCGACCAGGACACGATCTGGGTACATCCCGGTTATGGACCGCCATATGCTCAACTAAAAGCCACAATGTCAAGATACAGGAAACGTCAAAATACTATTACACGACATGGCTTAGAATAGAGCCCGTGTTCAAAGTCCCCTAGTCAAGGCTGAATCGACAACAAAAAAAGATCCCATCATTGCGTCAAGGGACTGAAACCCGGTGAAAACTTAACGAGCCCTCTCCGATAGGCAATTCATTCCAGCAAAGTTTCTTTTGGTGTGCTCACCGTTATTTTGGCTTGCAGTTTGTCCTGGATCCTGATGCACGAGGACCTCGCCATGCGGTTCCATTTCACCTTGACCGGGCTTCCCGCCTACAGCACCAACACCACCCTCTCATTTGGGAGTCAGCTGGGTAGTGTTTGAAAGGCTGGACCATGATAACCTACCTGCATTGGGTTGGATGGCCCGTATGCGATCGTTCGCTTCCCGCGAAAGATGCTTGATCTTACGCTCTTTCGGCGCATGCTACTGCCTAGTATAGAAGCGCCTGCTGAAGTGGCTGTCAGTACATCGAGCTCACCGACACCCCCCTTGGAGTATAAGAACCAGATCTGGTTCCTTCGAAGCATGGTTGGGCCTACAAGTCAGCCTTCTTAGAGAGTGGCAGCTCAACCTCTCAGCATGGGAAACACCAACAGCCACCACCCCTTCGACCTCGGGGCATTGGGAGGTTTGTCCCAGTTCAAGACCAATGGGTAAGCCGGGACACTTGTGAACAAGAAAACGCGTTAATGTATTCATAGCGAGTCTCAGTATGGCACAATGAATGCTCCAAAGCTACCGACCTTCCTCACAGATAACCCTACTCCAAATGGGTATCCCTGGAGCACCCTGGACACCCAGACCAATTACTATCAGAAACATCCAAACACTGGTGTGATCCGGAGATACGAGTTTGATGTTCGTCGCGGCAATATCTCCCCTGATGGCTATGAGCTGTCTGCTATTCTTGTCAACGGACAATTCCCTGCTCCTCTCATCGAAGCCAACTGGGGAGATACCATTCAGGTCACTGTTCACAACAACATTGATGACGAAGGCCTGTCTTTACACTGGCATGGTATTCTCCAGAAGGGAATGCCGTGGGAGGACGGTGTTCCTGGTGTAACACAGTGTCCTATCGCACCTGGAAGAAATTACACGTATAGCTTCATAGCAGATCTTTACGGCACATCTTGGTATCACTCTCACTATTCTGCCCAGTATTCGGCAGGTATATTTGGTCCGATGGTTATATATGGTCCTCACGAAAGGATAGCGTATGACATCGACATCGGCCCTGTCCTATTGAGCGATTGGTACCATAAAGAGTACTTTGACCTTGTAGAAGAGGTCATGGAACCTGGAGGCTCTGGCATTATCTATTCTGACAGCAACCTCATCAATGGGAAAATGAACTTCAACTGTTCCGGAGTTGCACCAGGAGACAAGACACCATGCAAAAACAATGCGGGAGTATCCAAGTTTTGCTTCCAGAGGGGTAAAACGCATCGATTACGCCTCATCAACACAGGTGCAGAAGGCATTCAACGTTTCTCTATTGATGGACACACAATGAAGGTCATTGCAAACGACTTCGTCATGGTAGAGCCCTATGATACTAAAGTAGTTACACTCGCGGTTGGTCAACGAACAGATGTCCTTGTCGAAGGCAATGGCCATCTAGACTCATACTGGATGCGCAGCAACATTTCCGCCATCTGCAGTTTAAGCCATGCTCCACATGCTCTCGCGGCGGTATATTACGACAACGCAAACCAGAAAATTCCGCCCAAGTCACAAGCATGGGATATTCCTGACCCAGGAACATGTGTCAACGACGACCTCAGTATCACAAAACCCCTGATGAAACTGCATCTACCCCCTGCCCACAAGACCTTGACTCTTGACATAGAGGTCTTCAAAAACGCGACCAATGTCACCCTCTGGTCTCTGGGAGGCGTGTCTGCAAGGATGAATTACAACAGCCCAACACTGCTTCTGAGCAAGCTTGGTAATCACACTTTTGACCCTGAGTGGAATGTGATGAATACCGGCGGGGCAAAGAGCGTAAGAGTGATTGTCAACAACAATTCACCAGTGGCGTGAGTATCGACCAGGTTATGGAACCTTTTACGATTGCTGACATTAGATTTTGGTCAGGCATCCCATGCACCTACATGGATTCAACATGTATGTACTACACGAAGGCCCGGGTTCCTGGGACGGCACGATTATCAACAGACACAATCCCCAACGGCGTGATGTCGCACTGGTTCGAGGCAACGGGCATCTCGTGATCCAATTCGATGCCGCTGATAATCCAGGTACGTCCTCCTGACCCAGCATTATGGCCCCTTCCCTGCAGCTACATAGCGCTTACATATTCATAGGCACATGGCC
Organism: Fusarium sp. NRRL 66739; assembly: GCA_021655895.1. Taxonomy (NCBI): domain Eukaryota; kingdom Fungi; phylum Ascomycota; class Sordariomycetes; order Hypocreales; family Nectriaceae; genus Fusarium; species Fusarium sp. NRRL 66739. Next base: position 3,461 of record JAJJWO010000153.1, read on the forward strand.
ATTCCACTGCCACATCGCGTGGCATGCCTCCGCGGGCTTTATCGCGCAGTTCCTCGTAAACCCACACAAGGTTGAGGAGCTGCGCATACCCAATGTGGTGGCTGAGACGTGCCGCCAATGGGGACATTGGACGCTTACGAATATACCGGCGCAGATCGACAGCGGGCTATAAGAAGGCGTGATTCACCGAGCGGTGGTGTCTGGGGTTGCTTTATTGTCATCGAGACTAATGCTAATATGCTAATATGCTAATGGCGTCTGTATGGTGGATATGAGGTTGTATTGGGCTTGACATCTAGTATAGTGCTTAGTATACTTCCTCATATATTCTTGGGCATATCATTCATGTATGTCATCTTATTCGTGCACTTCCATTCGTCGATAGTATTCCCGTAAAACCTTTCTTAGACTGACTACTGCGTTGACACCAGCCAACGCAGGCTATCTATGTAACCATATCCCATGGCGTATCGTCGTAACCCAACATGAGAAATTCATCTAGTCATCCGCCCTCAGTGCGTGATGACAGTGTATAGTAGCCGTTTACTCCAACAACACCATTTTTGTTTTCTTGTATGTGATCCAAAATGTAGTATCCCTGTTCTTCAGAGGTTGGCTTGTTTATCTTCTCTAGCCGGGGCTGGGTCTGCAGGCGCAGTCTCTTCTTTTGCTGGTTCATCCCTCGATGTTTCTGCTTGTGATGGCTTTTCCTTGGATGGTTGTGCCTGGGCTGGCTCAGTGGCCAGAGGCTCTGCTTTGCCTGGCTCAGTCTTGGGTGGCTCCTTGGTGTCATCGTTTGTGGCTGCAGGAGTTGAAGCTGTTATAGATTCGGGCTTGTCACCCTCATCCTTGGACTGCAACGAGCCAACCACATCTTCTTGGTGGTTCGTTGACTTGTCGTCTGGCGGGATAGTCGAGTCTGTGTCTTTCTCAACATCCGTCTTAGTGTCGTCCTTCTCCTTTTCATCATCGATAACAACAGCTTCAACATCAGCCGCCAAACGCTCAACTTCATCCTGTACCTCATCCTTTTCCCTACCGCTGAGCTGCCTATCAGCCTCCTCGTCGCCCACTGTCTGTCGCCACAGCCTCTCGAGCTCGTCGCGCCAGCCAAGCTCGTCAGCAAGCTTGCGAATTCCGGCGTCGCAGTCGCCTAGCTCCATCACATCGTCGGAGCGGGTCCCAAGCTGGCCAACCCTCTCCATGTTGAATAGCACGCGAGGCTTGCCCTCCTGCGCCATACCTGGAAGGGCTGCAAAGGGATAGACTGTCAGACTGGTACCGACGATCAAGACCACATCTGCCAGTGCTACTTGGTACGTATTCTTATCAAATGCTTTGGGGAGCATCTCGCCAAAGAAAACAATGTCTGGCTTGACGAGACCATTGCAGCCTTCCTTGTCGCAGCGAGGGACGATGCCTCCAAAGACATGCTCCTTCATCTTGTCATCGGGATACTCTTCCTTGCACTCGATACAGCGCTGCGTCGCGAAACTACCATGCGCCTCAACAATCTTGTCCGCAGGAACTCCGGCTCTGCGCTCAAGACAGTCGATGTTTTGGGTGAAGAGCATCTGGAGGAGGCCCTTGCGAGCGAGGAGGGCGATGAAGGCATGTGAAACAGTCGGGTGGAACTTTCCGGGGTATAGCTCGTTTGCTAGAACATAAAAGGGCTCGGGGTGCTCGCGAAAGTAGGAGATGTCGAAGACGGCTTCGGCGTAGGGCAGATTGAGACGGGCAAGGTTGGCGTAGAGGCCTGTTCCAGGTGATCGGAAGTCGGGGACTGTCGCTTTTATTAGATACAATTGGGTTCTATTGTAGGATTTGCCAACATACTCCCAGCAGCAGTTGAAATACCAGCGCCAGTCAAGACAACAATGCGCTTGTCACGACCCGTCTTGATATATTCTGCGACAGCGGCCAGGCTCCGCTCACTGAGTGTTGCGGGCGGCCCGGCATAGCTCATCGACGACTCGTCCTGACCCATCTTGCGAGAAAGCCAACGCGGGACGCGGGGCCCAGGCTTGTTTTTGTTTCGGCGTCTTCGTCCTATTTTGGCGACGATGGAGCGAAAATGGCTTTGAAGCTGTCGCATGCACTTGTAGAGAGAGTGGGAGTGTCAGTGAGAGTCAAGGTGGGGGTTTTGGATTTACATCATCTCAAGGTGGGCTATACTGTGCTTATCGATAAGGCGAGCTGGGCTGTAAGTGAAAACACCAGCCAGCTGAGGACAAGTCATCCTGAGAATACTCTAAACGAAGACTTCTTTCTGCTATGATTAGGGCTGAGGTGTAGAAATTATATTTAGTATTTGACGTCTATTTTCCTAACTCTTCGGCTCAGTTTATCAGTTTAGATATACTTTAAAGCTATATCTTTTGTCCGCCGTGCTAAAGAACTTGATAGATATAGGAGGCCAACAACTACCTACCCAGGAGGTAGATTCAACTCAGTTTATTGCCGCATGTAGTAGTTTCCTACAGTACAGCAGTAGATAAACGTCATGATCAACACTTCTGTTTCAACTGAACATCTGGAACCCCTCCCGGAGGTGTCTGCTCATCATGATTGGGTCATCACAGACACCAGTTTTGCTCAGCTTCAACTGTAGGAACTCGAAATGATGTAATTTCAATATCGCCTACGCGACGGCACAAGCCTTCCATGTCGAAAGCCTATAAGCGAAGGTGATAACGAGTCAACCAGCCCGCCCGCTCCCTGATGATAAAATCCCAGGCCTCATCCAGTCCTGTACATCAACGCCTAGCAATGCCAAATCCCCGACGCCCGATTCGTCTTCCAACAGTCATGATTCAGTTCAGCGCAGCGCAACTCAACCATGGCGTTCCCGTGCCGCGGCAAACTGCTCCTCCTGTAGACGCGCGAGCTCCTCCATGGACATGCCACTGTTGGCGAACTTGTCTGCCTTCTTCTCTCGGCCCTGAAAGGAGTCAGTAACTGTTGCCTATACAAAGGACGGAAAACACTAACTTTTTGGACCTCCTTGTGTTCAGCCGCAGCTTCGAGAACAGCGGGGACCATATCGGTGAAGCCTAGTTGCTCCAGGGCCTTGGTAATGTGATCGCAGGCGATGGTCTTCTTTGCCTCCTTCTCCGAGATCTCGTTTGCCTCTGATGAGATGAGGGTGATAAACTCGACGCAACATTCTATGAGGAGATCACGAGCTTCCTTGGCAAAGGCCACGCCTGTTGATGGGGGTAGAATTTCTGACACAATCTTCTGAACTGTAGCTGTGGGGTTGTCAGCGCAGGAACAATTGTGAGCGAGTGGGTATTACGTACCCTTTGGAAGCGACAGATCGTCATTGCCTATAAGTAGAGATGGTAAGCCAAGGTTCATGAGGTGAAAGTGAAAAGCAGACCCAGTAGTCCCGCGTCGTACTTGAGCCAGTACTTGGTTGATGCTGGCATAGGCATGATGGAGTAAGATAAACGACAACGTATGAGAGAGATGAGATGTGGTGTATTCCAGGTCAATTTTGAGAGTACAGATGGAAACGTAGATGTGAAAGTGAGTGAGTGGTGGGATATTGATAATGTAGACAGAGAATGAAGTGATGAAAAGAATTCAAGGCGAAACACCATGAATGAAGCCTCCGTATTTATACCAAAAAGATGTAGTGGCTGTGATTCACTCACTACGCTGTGTCTGAATGTCTTCATGGCAGTGACGCACCGTCGTGATAGCCATCACGGGTTGAAAGCCAACGTTGATGAATGAGGAGTACAAGAGCAAGCAAACCAACAAAAAAAAGCAGAGTCAAAGCCTTACCTCCAAACTCGTGATCCGACATATTTCTATGAGTCAGGAAAACAGTTAATAAGGGGAGTAGTGAAAGGTGTTTGCGGGAAACGGCGTATGTTGAAGGTGTAGCAAGATTATACAACCAAGGGAGACGCGGTTGTTAAAGTGTCGGTGTCTGGCGGGTTGCAGCGCGATGACAGGGTGCAGCAAGCAGAAAAATATTAATAAAGGACGGAAAAGGAAAACGAAGAGAGTCTTGTGATGTCGGTATCCGTAACAAGGCTCGTCTGTTTGCGCAGTGCTATCGGCTGCTGTGTATATATGAATATCTCGTTGGTGAGCTTCTCAGGCCGAGGGAGACAGACGGATGGTTACTCAGGCCCATGAGTGGTGGGGCAAGCCTCTTTTGTATTTGAGCTCGAGCTGCTGCAAGCCTCAGGAAAGAGGCTTTTAGTGCCTTTCCAGCCACACTTCCATGGCTAGGGACCTAGGTTGGCGCGTCGGTTGGTGCACGGACCCGTTGCGCAGTCTATTTTAGATTTTCATCCGAGAACTCTGGAATTTTTCTCTTCTCTTCATCAACACATTTCCCTCTTCTCTTCTCCTTTCGCGCCATGCGAAAACGCCCAGCTTGAGCCATAATTGTGGCTCTGGCGGTGCTTGACGCGACGCATCTTGCCAGTTTGCTATAACTCGAAAACAGTAGCTCTGTGCTCTGTTTTCACAGACGCGCAGCCGCCAACTCTTTGGGTAAGTCTCTCTTTGTTCTCGGTACACCACATCGCATGAAGAGATATGTTGTCGCCCCAGGCTTAGGAGGTCCGACAAGCCTCCTGTGCTGATTGACATCGTCCTGTGCCAAATGGACAGAACTGATCGATCCCAATCGTCTTTGTTTAAACGCTTGAGCCATCCTGTCTCGGTCATTAGCTAACAAACAAAAAGTCTAGGCTGCCATCTTCGTCCCATGCTGTAAGAATCCTTCCAGCTTTCCTACCCTCCCTCTCCGATACGCCGTGATGCACTTTGCTATCTGGTACTATCAAATACCGACTCTCATGACGGATAAAAACGATAGCCTGAGCGCATTCGACCGCACGCTTGCTTTGCACAACATGTTGGAACCTCAAACTAACATGGAACAAGGCAGCTGCCTCAAACATCTCCTTTTGGGTACCGTTTCGTGCGCGACCATGGAGCGCTAGGTAAGAACAGATTTTTTTTTATTATATATATTTACGCTATCAAATGCTGTGATGAAGAAACTTACATTCCATGCTAAATCCGAATGTCTATGTGGAGCAAACTAAGAGCTTTTCATCTTTCGACTGACTTGCATTTGTCTTTCTATCTTTTGTCTATATATGCATTGTTGTCGAGACATCAGCTAACATTGCTTGAGATTATCCAGGAACGTCTTGCTCTCGATATGTACTGCCCATTGCGTTTATTGTTGGTACGCCTCGACCTCTGGTGAGTTCCATCTGCATAAGTTAGCCATTGATCCTACAACAAGTCGTGAAACGTACGAGAAGAATTTTCCGCTCAGGTCTTTGAGCGGGTCTGCAACAAACTTGGCCATAACATGTCCGGGTTGTTCAGGCTTGAGCAAAATACCCTTCTCCTTTGCCTCGACAAAGGAGTCGTATTGCGCCTTGTCCATAGTGTCTTTGCCTTCTGATCTGAGCACGCCTTGCATCTCGGTGTCCACACGACCCGGTGCAATGGCGACGCTTGTGATGTCAGGCTCTTCGAGGGCAATGTGAGCCGAGATAGAGTTGTAGGCAGCTTTTGATGAACCGTAACTTGACCATGCCGCGTACTGCTTGGTTGCCGCTCCTGACGACACCCACACAATGCAGCCCTTGGATTTGCGTAGCTCATTGAGAGCTGCTTGGGCCTGGGTCTGTCAGCGTAGTTCATGATGCAGATGTCCGGGACAAGGTCTAGTTACCAAGGCAATGCCACTAAAGACATTGATATCGTAAATCTTCTTCCACTCTTCCACGGTGGTGTCTACGAACTTCTTGGGCGCCAGGATACCGTGGTTGACAACGAGACCGTCAACCTTGCCATAGGAGGATACGGCAAGGTCTACCAACTTGGTAGCCATCTACGTAACGTCTGTCAGTTTTGGCACTCGCTAGAGCATGTCCACAGGTGACAAACCTGAGGCTCGACCATGTCACCAGCAATGAACTGAACTTGGTCGGGGTGCGATCTCTTTAGGCCCTCGAGAGGCTCTGAAGTTCGAGCTGTGACAACCACCTTGTGAGACTGTCCGAGGAGATAACGGGCAATGGCGGCGCCAATGCCTTTGCTGGCGCCAGTAACGATGAACACTTTGGAGGCCATGTTCAGAATCTGCTGTGTAACCGTAGAGTTTGAGTTTAGGTTGAGTTGAGCTTTCGCTGAAGCTCCGAGAGAGTGGGGAGTTGTTTGGTTGATGGCGGGGTTCTTTTTTTGGAGCTCTTACAGTTGGTCTGGCCTACCTACCCTGTATCGTCACCCACGTCATCGGTTGCTATCGGACTTGATTACGGTCTCGGTACACAATTGAGGACCTTGATACTTTGTCAGATATCCCACGTACATTTAATCTTAATACTTTGCTCTACCTATGGCTTCAACAGTAATCATTGGAAGTGGCATTATCGGCGTCGCAACTGCATATTACCTTTCTGAGCATCAACCAGGCTCAAGCATTCATCTCATCGACTCATCCGCCGAGCTATTCGCCTCAGCTTCAGGATACGCTGGAGGCTTTGTCGCCAGAGATTGGTTTCAACAGGACCTCGCGTCTTTGGGCGCACTCAGTTTCGACGAGCACGAGAAGTTGGCTAAGCAATACGACGGACGTGAGAAGTGGCTCTACTCCAAGTCTGTGACTGTGAATTATGAACCGCCAAGGCGGAGACCCAAGGGATCTGGTCAAGATTGGTTACGAGAAGGTGGCAGTCGCGCAGATTTGGTAGAAGAGAGGGGTCAAGTAGAAGATAGGAATAGCCCGCCTTGGTTGAGGCGTGTCAAGGGTGATGCGCTCAGTTTGGTCGATGACGGCGAGGGAACGGCCGTTCTGTGAGTCAATATGTCACTGAGATTAACATGTTACTAACATGGGACAATGTCAGTGATCCTTTGAGGCTTTGCCAGTTCCTCCTTGAACGGTGTCGGGCAGCAGGTGTTCAGATTCATCATCCCGCTGTCGTGCTAAACGTAGGCGCCGACTGTCACGACGAGCTATCATATGTGCGTATCGGTTATACGGACTGTTCTTCAGAAACAAAGCTTCCAGCCACACGTATCCTTATCTGCGCTGGGGCGTGGACGCCTAGTATCTTGGAATCGATGTTTCCCGGATCGTCTATCAACATATCTGTCACGAGTCTCGCAGGCCATTCGCTCGTCGTACGGAACCCTAGAGAAATTGGCGATAGGTTCCACTCGGTATATTGCAGCATGGATGCCTTTTCACCAGAGGTGTATGCTCGACCAAATGGGGATATCTGGCTGGGCGGCGTTAATGCATCGATACGGCTACCGCCACTGGCAACAGGCGCAAAGCCTATAGACGCATCACTTGAGAAATTGAAAGATTTAGCAAAGCAACTTATCAGGACTGAAGGCGACGAGTTAGAGATTGTACGGACAGGGCTCTGCTTTCGACCAGTATCGGAGCGGGGGACGCCTTATATCACGCGGATAGAAGATGTAGACCTACGGCAGGGTTACAGGACAAGAAAAGGTCCAGCTGGAGGTGTTTATGTTTCGACGGGACATGGACCGTGGGGAATCAGTTTGTCGCTCGGAACAGGCAAGGTCATGGCAGAGATGATGCAGGGAAGGGAGTTGAGTGCGGATATAAGCGAATTAGGATACTGGCCTTGAGGCTTTCAAGTCGAAGTTGGATAAAACACCCGTGAAACAGGTTGCAAGATGCCAATTTGACATTGTTGAACTTGTGTATCCCTTCTACTTGATGAAACGGTCTCGAAGCCTCTTGATGTCTTCGCTTCCAGCCCTGCAGCATCCACCAACTAGAATCGTAGGCCACTTTCCTCGACTTTCTGTAGCTCTAACAATAGCTTCAAGCTGGGCCTCCCAGGACGAGCGCTTCTGGCCCTCGACGCCATCCGGAACTTCCCACTTTTGCGTAGTCGTATTGTAGACTTCTCCATTCGTGCCATCGGGATACAGCACCAGAGCAGGCCATTCAGGTATCCTGCCGCATTCAACCATTTCTGCAACAGTACGTTCGAAAATGAGCAAGAGCTTCTCGAGCTTGTCGACTTTGGTGCAGTTGATGCCGATGCCCCAGGGGACCTTGACCAAAATCTCGGGATCCAGCATTGCCTCAACCGCGGATTCAATGGGGGTTCCATCAGGGAGTTGCAGGTCCGAATCTGGTGAGAGACAAGAAACCCAGTATGGGAGCTCCCTGAGTCCTGGCGTTGCAGTGAAAGCTTTGCGCATTGCGATGATCTCGTCGATGCGAGGGATAGTCTCGAGCGCCACAAAGCTCACGCGTTTCTCTATTTCAGGAACTTCGGTGAAGAGCTTAAGGCGCTCACGATGCCATGCCTCCAAGTCAAGTTGGGAGTTGCCTCCAGCGTCATATTTCCCGCTGTACTCTTGGCTTGGACTCATACAAGCTCCGTACGGTCCAATGCTCAGAGCGACACTGCCATCATCTCCCACAGCGCGGCGGGCGATACTGACGGCGTCGTCCAAGAAGCGTGGAACAACTTCTTTGGGAATTCCCTGGGGAAAGTCGTCGGTGCGAGTGTTGGCGAAGCCGTCGAGTGAGACTTGGTAGGTTGCTGTGAGGAGCACGTCAACGGGGACAGCGCCGAAGTCGCTCTGGCATAATTGGAGAGTTTGTTGGTCAGAGACGAGAAGATGAGAGGACCAGAGAGGCGTTGATCGGGAGAATGTGACAGAGTATTTGGACTCGAGCGATGTGCCAAGGCCACCGTCGAGAATGATGATTTTGGAGGGCATTTTGTAACAGTGTTTGTTGGTGGTGGTTTAGTTAGACGGATTGAGTTGAAAATGCCCGCCCAATAGACAAAATTAGTGGATAATCTCGGTATTCCGGAAATAATGTTTGTGAGGTTAACGATCCAGCATACGAGTTGGTGTGATACACAAGACGAGTGTTGCCAACAAATATCAATTGCGATATTCCTGTTTCGTCAATCTTGGAGTTGTGAGGTTGAAGTCTTGTTACTGCCTACCTATCTATCTATCCATGACAACCACAGGACATCATCAACGCCTGATCCTTCAACTCCCCAAGTACCATCGGTTCTGATCAACAATTTAGTTCCTCTCCATCATGTTGTGAGTATCGGAAGAGTAGACGGTGCACCAAACGCTCAGAAATGTTCAATACGACGTGGAGGGTTTGTTCAGCTCCAACAGCTGAGTAATGAACAATGTCAAGCGATGCTCGTCTGTTTCATTTCAAAAAGAAGATGACGTTTCAAAAGTCATTGATTGCAGTCCGAGGGCGCGTACGAGCTTCTCTGCTCTATCTTGGTTACTCCATTAAAGGTACTTGCCGCGTTTCTTGAATACTTGGGGAGTTTTGACTTCCTGGTGCAAGAGAGGAGATTAAAGGTTCAGAAAAGCCCATGTTAATGTTAGCCAATGAGTTGACAGAATTATAGTGCCTCGATAGAGTTGGCGCCGTTGCTCAGCGGTAACTGGCTCGATTGCCGGGGCGTAAGCTCAATTAAGGTTGGCCTACGTCAGGGCCTTGTTGTAGCTGAAACAGGGCACCTTCAGCTTGTGATAGTGGAGAGCTCCAGCTGTATGCGCGGGCGTTAAATACCCCCCCAGCTGCCGTCTAAGGTATTGAATCGTACGTCAGCAACCACAAAGGGCATTCCTCTTAGCAACAATGCCCAACATGGACTTCTCAGACTTTGAAGTCATTGACCCAATTGCCGAGTTCGGCCCCGACAGCAGCGACGACGAGGATGCGCCTCAGCAGCCATATCCTCATCTTCAGGGCGGACACCCGCCGTGGCAGGGCCATGAAGCTAAGCTAGTTGGCGTCGTCGACATGGGGAGGTGAGAAGAGCATCTTTTTCCGTGATATAATCTTGCAAGGGCAAAGCTGACAAGCACTACTACTCCCAGCAATGGCATCCGTCTCTCTATATCCGACCTTTCAAACTCCCTAGCCCGCATGCTCCCGACCATATACCAATATCGCGCCTCCATCTCGCTCTACGACTCTCAGTATGACCCCGAAACTGGCGACCAGATTCCCATCCCTGACGATGTCATTGAGTCCGTTGTTTCCGTCTTGAGCAGATTCGTTGTCATATGCGACGACTTCGGCTGCAAAAGAGACCATATCCATGTCATCGCGACCGAAGCCACGCGCGCAGCCCTCAACTCCAAGCAATTCTTGTCCGCCATCAAGGAAAAGACGGGCTTGACGGTCGAGCTTCTGCCCAAGGAAGAAGAGGGCCAAATTGGTGCACTTGGTATTGCCAGCGGCTTCTCCACCATGGAAGGGCTGGTGATGGACCTTGGAGGTGGCAGCACCCAGATTACCTGGATGCACAGCCAGGGAGGCCAAGTTCGCATGAGCCCCAAGGGAAGCTTCAGTTTCCCCTACGGAGCGGCTGCTTTGACTAAGAAACTTCACGATCTCCGTGACGGCAAGAAAAAGGACGAGGCCGATGCTGCCGTCAAAGCCTTTGAGAAGGAAATGATTGCCAACTTCAAAGACGCCTACAATCATCTGCAAATCCCAGAAGAGATGTCTGAAAAGGCAAAGAGGGAGGGAGGATACCGCATTTACCTCTCCGGAGGTGGCTTCAGAGGCTGGGGCTATCTGCTGCTGTACCTTAACCAGACTGACGGCAGTTATTACCCCATCTCTATCATCAACGGGTATACTGCTAAGCGAAAGCAATTTGAAGACACCGAGGCCCTGAAGCACGTTGCTCATGCTGCCAAGAACATCTTCCGTGTCTCCGATCGCAGAAGATCTCAGGTTCCTGCTGTCGCATTCCTCGTCAATGTCCTCTCCGAGTCTATTCCTTGGGGAATTAGAGAAGCACACTTCTGCCAAGGCGGCGTGAGAGAGGGCTTCCTTTTCCGCCAGCTGTCCCCGTCCATTCGAGCTCAATCTCCCTTGGAAGTGGCCACAGGCTACTTTGCACCAGGCTCACGACATAACATCCAGCGACTGCTCAAGAATGCGATCCCCAAAGCTTCAAAGAAGAAGGATTTCCCAGAAGAGTTTGGGGAGCATGTGGTAGACTCCTTTGCAAACTCCATGTACTTGCACATGTTCATGTCGAAAGAAACTGCCTCGACAACTGCGCTGTACTCAACCAGCGTGGGCAACATGTCCGCAATCCACGGCGTTTCGCACCAAGACCGAGCAAGGCTGGCTTTGATGCTCGAGTCTAGGTATGGAGGTGAACTGCCCCCTCGCGAGCTAGAGTTCCGCGAGTCTCTTCGCGATATACTCACACCCGAGGAAGTCTGGTGGGCTGCCTACCTTGGCAGAGTCGGCCAGTTGATCACAGCGCTCTACCCGGCGGGCAAGATACACAGGTCGAAGCCGCGCGTGGTCTTTACTGCTCAGTGGTCATACACTCTGGGCAAGAAGAAGAACAAGGAGGGTCTGCTGCTCACCATTTCTGTGCAAAAGACCAAAGACGACCCGGCTAGGACAAAGGAGACGGTTGAGGAGGCAGCCAGTGATGTGGAGAAGATTGGAAAGAAGAAGAACTGGATTGGAGATGATGAACCTTGGGGCATGAAGGTCAAGGTCAGAGTTGTCGAGGAGGGTATTCTTCCTGAGTAAGACGAGGGGCAAGACATTTCAGTATTGATGTTTGGAATTAGGTTCATCAAAGATGCGAAACTTGGCGTTTATGTTCGGATTTAGGTTGCCTTTAGTTTCATAGTCTAATATAACCATGACTTGAAAGTTAACTTATTAAGAGTTTATAGAGCCTTATGGTGAGTCTATGATAAATCCAAGTATAGACTTGAAACAATTATGTTATATCTTAGGCTTCATATCATAACTTATGTCTGATATTTATTTTGAAGGTGGACAAGGTCACAACCAAAGACACAACCAGGATGCGAAGTTCTCCGGTTGGGTGACAACGAATGAATGAGCAGCCTCAATCTTGACCATATCGTCGGCAACGAGCAGGGCTTTGGCCCGAACGGTAGTCGACTTGTCCACTGCGGCTTGAAGCCTGACGCGAGTTCCAATAGCTTTGAGCCTGGCTTTCTGGTTCTTGGTCTCGATGCCCTCCTAGAACTCGGGATAGAAGAAGATATACTGGGCCGGGATTGTGCGAGGGTGGAGTCGCCCGGATTCCGGCCGACATTGCACATAATACTTGGCGGCATTCTGAACATGTTCTGACTGAGGCGTGCAAACCCGCATAGCACCGTTGTCGCGGCGATGGACACCTCTGGCCTCACGCTTGGTTTGCTTGTTCCCTCTGTAAGGTACCGATCAGGCTCTCTTCCAAAGATCAATCCAACCTCTAGATAAGATTTGGTCAACTTGTCATCATAAACAAGTTCGTTGCCAATAGGAAGTGGAGCACATGGCCGGAAGTCTGGCCCATCAGTGCTTGGGTCGTAAGTGAGGGTGGTACTCTTCTTTACGCCCGAGTGTCTCTTCTCTTGCTCGCCAGAAGTCAACGGCTGTCGCCCGGTCGCCTCAACACGCATTTGCTCGCCATCGCAGCGCTTGGCTATATCGCGCCAGCCGTCCGCGATAGTTCTGGGGATGTCTGGTTCTCGAGCAGCAGGCCCGGCGCTAGAGCTGTCTCCCATGTTGATGTGAACGCTCACTGCCTACTGGATGTGAGCGAGGAGGGACACAAGAGGCGATGGAAGTGCGTAAAAAGCGTGCGAGGGAAGTGAGTGAGGGAACCGTGCGAGGCAGCACAGAAAGAGTGAGTAGGCCAACGCGTAACGACAACGATGGAAGTTGGGAGTATGGCGCTTAAGGGGACACCATCGGCATCGAGGTACATATGGACTTTGAGGGAGGATATCACCATAGCCGCGTTCATTATCTGTAATTGAGTCGGTATCCCTGAGACATACAGGAACAACATGAAACAATCAATGAGTAGCGCCTGATAAAATGGATTCATCATCCTTGCCTGAAAGCGTAGAAAGTTAAGGTATCTTAAAGCCTGTCTTCATTGCTAATTACACCAGCCAAGAGAGAGCCAACAACAAAGAAACCACGCCGTTTATACCTGTCCCATGCACCTGTTGTCATTTAACGACCTGAGCCTTCGACAAGGTGAGCGTAGGCAACAAAGGAAAAAAAAAGGAGAGCAAGTCCGATGGTGCCAGCCCGTTCATGCGGATCATTTCGACAGATCAACCAAACATGAACCCTGCTGTAGAGTTAAGAGGAACGGCCAAAAGCTGTGAGAACAATGTACATTGCTCAAGAGATCTCCCTACCCGCGAAAGCGTCGGCATACCTGTCCCGGGTGATTGCATCCTGGATCAGGGTATTGAGTTGATTCTTCTTGTCTCGGACAGTGATCTTGTACTTCTCGACCGAGCAATCTTCAGCCCTCAGTTCATAGACGAAGCTAGGCTCCGTCTGTCCTGGACGCCACGCTCTCCCTGTTGCTTGCTCCTCCCATGAGGCCTTCCACCAAGGCCCACATCGGATCACCACGTTTGCAAAGGACAAGCCGAGACCCTGTCCTCCAGTCCCCTGGCTGGCAAGCAGAAAATATGGTGGTTTGGCCTCAAATACCTTGTTGACGACAAAATGGCGCTGGGTGGCGTTGAGGTGTCCGCTGTATGCATCATGGATGATTGGGTCGTACAGCTCTCTGAGGGCAATTACCACGATGTCCAGGAAATAGACACTCTCATCGAGGATGATGTATGAATGATTCGGGTATCGATCCATGTGTTGTCTGACAGTATCCACGACGGCATTCACCCGTCGAGAGCGCCAGCCACCGTCCTGCTGCAGCCGCTCATGCCATTGTGCAAGCTGGGTCACGGCTGACTCTTCTCGATCAAGACCGGTCAGAAGCTCTTTATGAGCCGGCTTAAACTCGACTAGCATCGGGTGGTATGCGAACTGTTGAGCCTGGACAAGGTATCCCCAACCCGTGCCGACCTTGCTCTTCCCCTTCTGTCGCTTGCTATTGCCTTTGCTGGCCGCCCTCGCCTTCTGGAATTCCCTGAAAGCCAAGTTGGACTTGTCTCGATCCTCGGCGTCGAGGGCGAAGCGTCGGATCACAAATGTCTTGGGAGGGAGCATTTCTTCGATGACGGAGATCGGGCGACGCAGGGTGACAGCATCCAACATTTGGATGTATCGAGTGAGGTGTCTCCCACCAGGTCGGTTGGTGTCGGATGATGGCCTGACAAAAGCCGCCTGGAACATGTTGAAGTTCTCGAGCATGTGCCCATTTAGTAGACTGATCAAGGCGAAGCCGTCCTCCCACGTCTTGTCGAGAGGCGTTCCTGTCACCATAAGGCAACCGTCAAATAGAGACCTCAGGGCCTTGATTGCAAAATACGTACGAGACAGGCGGTTTTTGATCGTGTGTGCCTCGTCGAGGATCAGCCATTTGCCGAACGTTTTGCATGACTTTTCTCCAAAAGTCCCAGAGAGCAAGACCAGAGTAGGCCTTTTCGGGAGGGTGCTGGTTTTGCCGGCGTTATAATCCTTGACAGCGCGCAAAAACTTGTCGACGCGGGTCACCTCTGCAGAGACATATGAATAGGAGGTCACTACAACCCGGTACTTCCACAAGTCTAAGGGCGAGACTACTGCACCTTGGCGTATTCCTCATCTGAGCCGAAAGTAGCGACCTTGTACCGCTGCTTCAATGTTTCTACCATCTCTTGGGCGAGGGCGCTGTTGGATTGAATGTTCCCCGCGACGAGGTAGAAAGACGACCTCATCTTGTGGTGCTTATGGTGTTTGAAAAGCCGGATGGATGAAATCTTGCTGAACTGGTGGATCAGTTCAAAGCATCGCCAACTATCTAGCTTTTGTAGCAGAATCACCATGGTTCCGCCAGCGTTGAGATGTTCGAGGCCGAGAGCAACTTGCGTGAGCTTCAGACGAGTAGCTTCACGGGGCTCTCGCCATTCTGGGCGCTGGTGAGTGCGCAGAACTGAGCCGTCGCACAAGACAAGGTCGAACTTTTCCTTCTCATCAAGCACCTTTGAGAATAAAAAGTCGTGAGGCCCAGTGAAGCTTAGTGGTACGTCGTCCTTGGTGATACCCATGTCGGCTACCAGTGTTGTGATATCACGAAACTCGACCTCGACCCGGCGGCTTCTGAGTCTAACCTCATAACCGCCGCTTTCGACAGGGAGATTCATGGCTCTGACATGAACACCAGGGTTCTTGGTCAAGATCATGTCAGTAAACCCGCCTGGGGCCATGCAAATGTCCAGTACAGCTGGGTTACGGACAGCAGATAGGTCGAAAGCACCAGTTGCCTTGTTCAAGTCTTTGCCGATAGCCTGCATCATGGTGTAAAAGAAATGACCACTCTTCTGCTTGCTGCTATCTGCAACTTGACGTTGCTTCTTGAAATGGCTGTCGCCTTCAACGCTTTCCCAACCCTTTAAGGAGTCAGCGGGATATTCGTTTCTTCGTTGCTATGGGAGGGTAATAAGGGTATCTGGGTGCTGAAGACGTACCTTTTTCCTCATTCCTTGGAGATGGCGATATTCTTCCACATTCTCCAGTAGATGGTCCTGAAGAGTCTTCTGAGCACCTTTCTCGAACTCTAGACTCTCGTCGTGGGCATTTGAGGATGTTTGCTCCAGGCAAGGGGGCTCTGTGGCAGGTTGTACAGCATCAGAGTTGATGTCTGCTGCATCAGGGACAGAAGACATTTTGGCGTTGATTCAGAAAAGAAACTTGGCGCAAAGTGTCAAGAACTAGTCGAGTAGTAAGAGGTGCGGGAGGATGTTGTAAGATGAACGGGGTTTATATACCCCAATATTTGTCAGAACGTGAATACAAACGAGTACTCCTGACTGTTTGTATGTCTGCCTGTTCTGTTTGTAGGTTTTTGTACTGGCCAATCAATCAACATGTAGTCCTTTAAAGCAACTGTAGCTGTTTGCGATTAATGCGGTCAACCTTCAGCCTAGCTACACTTGGAACTTCCGAAGATGGCACCGCAATATCCTGCAGTCAAGTGCATAGCAATCTACATATACTTTTATAGCCGAAGATAGTACTCACACTGACTTCATACCGTCTACGGGCAGACTATAGCTCGTTGTGCACACGAAGAAGCTATAGCCCCTAACTACACTCCGCATTACAACATTGCACAAAGATCATTCCAGGAGTACCGAGACATGATTCCAACCACCATGTGGGATATTTTGATGTAATCCCCTACGCAAGTGGTAAACACGGCTATGAATGAAGATATAATCAACTTTTGAGGACCATAGCCCGCTACTTGGTTCTAGAAGCGTGCAGATGAGCAGTCACACAAGATACCACAGATTCGGTGTCCGAATGTAGGACCCTAAGAGAACATCGGCATTGACAGCACTGGGTATCTGTCTGGAATGGTTTGACGAATCCTCACAAGGTTTGGCTCTCCCACTGCAGTGTAGAAACTACGCAGGTATATTCCACAAACGCCTTTCCAATTCCAAAAACGCACTCGTACTGGCATAATGTGATAGAATTCATTCAATTGGTCGAAATTATCGATCATAAAGGTCTTCTCAACGGGTTCTAAAGCGGCGTCTACTTGGCGAAGAATGTTAGAACTTCATACGGATCATATCGAGACAGATCTGGAATAGCGAATACGTCCCCTAAAGTCACATCGTGCTCATGCCGATGAGAGCTTCGGATATAATAGTAGAACTCTTCGAGACACGTTCAATGGGAGTTTGGCACTACTCAATATGTGTGAGCCTCCTCCACTACTCAGACTTCTGGCACCTAAACACATAACTATTAAGAAGAGGCTCTATGTAGATTGCTGGCTTGAATAACTAAGGCTAGAGATTTATATTCAACGAGTATAAAACTCTACTAATATACTTCACGTGTTTCATTACAATACTACTTAAGTTATACGTATATTTATTAATAGACACAACTAAAATTGAATGATTTTATAATATAGTATGTTTTCTTAGACTATATGTTATATAAAGCTAGAAGAAATGTATCTATTTTTGTTTATCCAGGTTTCCCTACTTTACTAGATACCTGTCTCTCCTAGTTGCTGGAAATGTTATTAATAAACAGTTAATAATCGAAATCAACCAAGAAATCTGAGCTACAAACTTATCACGAGCACACTAGGAGTTTCTTCTAGCTGTAGTAATCAAACTCCCAGAAGCTATGCGTGTGTCACGCTTCTTGTGGATAGTCAACTTCACGTCCAAACATGTTTGGGTGGTAACGGCGAACAAAGTCTTTATTTATTGCTGCTAAGTATCCTGTACTTGTTCTAAACAGTCGCGGAAGATTCGTCCTTTGGAGGATCAATTTTCTTGATCTTTCTATATCCCTCCCGCATCTCGGCCTTCTTAAACTTCGTCGTGTGCATTTGATAGACAATGTACAACTGATATACGCAGAATAAACTTGAGAAAGGTCAGCTACCTAGAGCTTCAGGTATCGATTCAGATAGCAACCTACAATGCACAAATACCAAAACAGCCACAGGCAATCGCAAGATTGTCCATCATAGCAATTGGGCCAGTAGCAATATCTCCGAGAAGGCCTGTTCTGCGCTTCTCGAAGTTTGATTCTTCATATGCTTTGATATTCTCACGCATGACAAACATGATGATGAAAGCAGCTAGCCACATCGCGGTTGAGACAGCTAGGACCAGGCTGTACCACAGTGGTGGTCTCGGGTTTATGAGGCCCTGAGGACTGACTGGGATTTTGAAGGCGAAGAAGTGAAGAGATCCCTATAGAGCTGTCAACTCGTGATGTCTGTAGCGGTGGTTGCTATTCGACCTACAACTGCGAGATTGTATGCTGATGCTGCAAGAAACTCATGGTCTGGTTGCTTTGAGATTATACCAGCTGCAAGTCCTATTACTGCGCAAGATGATATCCACCTTCCAATATCGGCTTTGAAGGCCTCATCATATAGCTTCTTAACTGGATTGGTTTCCTTCTCTTTGCCCAGCATATCCCTTACGATTTCGTCCAGGGGCATGAGGCATAATGCACTAGAGTGTCCAGACATGGTGACTGAGTGAAATTGTAGTGTATAGTCGGTACTTTTGCTCTGAGCTGAACAAGAAGCTTCAGTGAGTCGGTCGGTGCACTTACCATGCTTTTCAGTTACAAAGAGCAGGAAATTAACTGGGGCAATGTTGCTACGTGCCGTGGTCTTGGCTTGCTTGGCGACCCGGAAAAGGCCAGTTAGTTGTTGATCGACATGATGCTTCTGGCTTGGCTATCGTCACATCAGGGTGCTGGGGCATAACACTGCCACTAAATCAGGGCGGAGCTCTATCAGCCTTGTGGTAAAGGCCATATGATATGCAGTTTAGTTCTAGGCTATTGTTATGAGGGTTCTTGAATAGCACTATATCCAATACTCTGGCAGGTTTATAATGATAGTTCGGCTTCAAGGATGAACTGAGCCCACAATACCTGCTTGTTGTCTTTAGCTATAGTCATGCCTTTACAGGGGTAGAGAAAAGGTCAGAAACGTAGGGAGTGTCTGTTCAATGCAGTCGACCCTACCAAGCACAGTTTTGGGCTCTCTAGCGAATTCTTCAGCTGAGACTGTGCTAAACAGAAAGAGTTGCTTTCCTATGTTATAGACGAGATTAGATTCTGGGTTCTTGAAAGTCAAACTAAGCTATAACTCATTCATACATAGATCTAAAGTGCTTTAAACTAATAACAGCCCTAATCTTATTTATAATAACAGATAATATTACAGCTAAATGTAACTTTTGATATTTTTAAATCCTAATCACGAGATTTACTCCTATCAACACCCAACTGGCAGGATATGTTTATTAGAAATCTTTGTCTGCGAATGTGCTCGTTGCTGTAGCAGACGTCGAAATAGGAAGCATCTGGCGCCAAAATAAGCCGGAGTCTCCTGTAGGCTGTGCTACTTGTAAATTCCAAAGCCTCTTGGCGCTTACGTTTCCTTCAGCTGCGTGTGAATGTGAATCATCTCAAAACGGATGATAAAACGAGCCTCGGACTCGCATCCCTCTCTGGCTTATCCGTCGAGAACCCCTATTTTACCGAATGAACATTGAGTATCAAAGAGCGAAGCAGGCTGAGCAAAAGTATCACAGCATCAGAAACGAATAGAATTGCTCAATTGCAAGATTTCGGGCTCTGAGAACGACAGCTTGGCAATGCGGCTTACATGGCGTAGAGACGTGTCTTAATCTCTTTCTTGTCACACGGGCCTGTATGTCTTTCAAGATGCAGGCATTATGTTTGCTTTTGAACTTCTATATAACGTCCTTCTTCTCCCCCCAAGAATAGTTTGTTTCAACAACTTCTCTCGGTTATCCTCTCTAGGAAATCCTGACTCCCAGCTTCAACCCCATCTCATCGACTAAACTTCCTTGCGCAAGTGAGAAGTGTCTTGTGTTTAGATTCCTAACCTAACTCTTACGGTGTTTAGTATAGCAGAGACTGTCCCGGCCGTACGGATAGGTGTGCTACGAAACGAAGCTCTGTTCCTCGTATTTGATGGAGCGATGATGCTTATATCCATTGGATCTGTCACCATATTACATCCTTGCGTATTCTTCCCTTATCTCGGGCTGAGCAAGAGCGAGAAAACAAGGGGAAGATGTACGAAGAGTATCGGATGGGGAGCAACTCTGCTCTAGTTGGACAGCAGTATCCATGAGATCAGCTATCTTGGGGTTGAGTGATGCAGAGATGTATTGAAATTGCATTGGTTTATATGATGAAGACCAAATTTGTCTGGAATGGTGGAAAGAGTTGCATGTCATGGTTTCGAGGTACATCGAGTAAAGCCTGGGTTTACTTTGGTCCTTCGTTTGAGATCCATCAGCTAGAATAGAATATCTTAGACACAAGGACATTTAGAATTGAGTGAAAGACAAACTGATAGCGTATTCACAATAATGCACATTAATAAAGCCAAAGATCAACGATGATATCGAAAGATATACTCTCGGATACTCGAGCCGATGCACTTCATCGGTTAGATTGCCCGTATCTGTAACTCCGCAGGTGACCGATGTCGCATACGCCCTATGCAAGTAACGATGACACTAAAGACGAGTCGAATCGAATCAAATACAGCGTAGTAAGCACAGCAATGAATATCTAGCACAGGGCGTATGTGACTGCGTCCCTAGCGCGTGCCTCTTACTTCGTCTCACTTCCGATTATCATCAGTGACATGTGAATGATGGTATAATATGCCGTGACCCCTCTATATATAACGTTCGACCTCCCAAGGGCAAGCTTTCATTAGTATAGTTACGTTGTGTATCTATATTCTATCAAGTATATCTTCAACTCGTCTTTGTCGTCTTCAATGAGCCAAACTTCACTTGAGCTCGCCAGACGGGGAGAGGGAGTCTCAGATGACCAGTCACAGCATGTATTAGACCGCCGCTTTGAGTCTCGAGATATAGATACCGAGTTCTCACTACCTCCTGCCGATGGCGGAACAAAAGCGTGGTTGTTCTTGGCCGCTTGTTGGGTGGTTGAAGCTGTAACATTTGGTGAGCTTTCCTACCGATTGCTCTGGAAGCCAAGCTGATTTATGTGCGACTAGGTTTGGCTTCTCCTTCGGTGTGTTTCAAGACTATTACAGTCGTCATGAGCCGTTTGCAGGCTCTGATAACATTGCTGCTATTGGAACCACGACAACTGTGAGATACCCCAACCAACCAAATCGTAACTGCTAAGACTATTCTAACGTAGGACAGGGCTTGCTCTATCTAGGCACCCCGATCGTCGTCGCCATATGTCGTCTCTATCCTCGCCCAGCTCGCTGGTTCACCTACTCGGGACTCTCTGTCGCATCGTTAGCCATGGCCATGAGCTCGTTCTGTACAACTGTGCCTCAGCTCATTGCCACGCAGGGGTTCTTATTCGGCGTTGGTGGCTGCTTTGCCTACTGTCCTTGTACACTCTACATTGACGAGTGGTTTGTTCAGCGCAAAGGCTTTGCCTATGGCATCGTCTGGAGTGCCGCCGGCGCTGGGGGTGCTGTGCTTCCCCTGATCCTCGAGACGCTCCTCAACAATTACGGCTTCCAGACAACTGCGAGGATCTGCTCTGGCATTCTTTTTGGAACTGCAGCGCCCTTGGCCTACTTTGTCAGACCCAGGCTTCCATACTCTGCCAGCACTCGCAGAAGGCCGCTTGACATGCGGTTCCTCAAATCCCGCGTCTTTATACTCCATCAGTTGGCCAACGTCGTTGAGGCTACAGGCTATTTTCTCCCTGCCATCTACTTACCAAACTATGCCCGGAGAACTTTTGGCACCTCTACTTTCTTATCGGCTTTGACGGTTATTCTGGTCAACGTAGCCACAACGATTGGCCTTATGACCATGGGCTCGCTGAGTGACAAGCTTCCAGTCACGACATGCATGGCCATATCAGCAGCAGGTGTAGGTGTATCTGTGTTACTGGTATGGGGGCTTACGGCATCTCTGCCTGTCCTGTATGTCTTCTGCATCATGTATGGCCTATTTGCCGGGTCGTGGTCCTCCATATGGCCTGGTATCATGAGAGAAGTCTCTCAAAAGTTTCAGGGTGAAGCAAATGAGCAGATGGACCCGGTCATGGTTATAGGGCATCTCTGCGTGGGCAGAGGAGTGGGAAATATTATATCAGGCCCTTTGAGTGGCTCGCTCATCCGAGGTTGGCCATGGCAGGGAAGGGTTATTGGGGGTTATGGAAGCGGATATGGCATATTGATTTTGTATACTGGTCTCACAGGCTTAGTAGGTGGCATGAACTTTTTATTGCGGTATTTGAAAGTGTTTTAAGGGGTCTTATTCTGACAGGCGGGGGTTGGTTGGAAATTTAATACGATTTCAGCTTGTATTGGTTTCTCAATTCACATATCTAACTAAAATATAAGTTAATTCATCTTTCCTAAATAGTCCTGATTAACACTGTAAATCTGTCAGAACCGTGAACAGCCACAAATCGATTGCTGTTCTGCCGTATAATCCATCCTCTTTATTATGAGCAGCATAATACTAAGAGAGTGGCAGTGAATCGACAGCTTTTGGATCTGGCAGGCTTTGGTCGATATCGGTGCCTTCATGGAATCTGAGCGAGGGTTTGGGGGAGAGAATTTCAAAGCGCAGCTGTTGCTAAAGGCCTAGCGATTTTAAGGGATGCCATGTCGCGGATATAAGTAAGAGCTAAAGACTTCGATTTCGTTGCTCTCTATAGAACTAGTTTGCTTCTTATAAGCACTATTTAATGCGATTTAGAGAGTACATGAGCCGTGTGAGACTTGCTGGCTTGTGATGATTGTATATACGACTTGGAGTAGACATTTGGAATCATCATTTTCCTTGGCGAGCGTGACTAAACAGCGAGATCAACAGGCCATCAAGAGAAATATAGAAATTGCTTCTTGTGAATAGTCTAGACAACATCAAGATAAGGACATAGAATATCATAGCTTCTGCTGTCCCCTGACGCTATTCTAGTTATAGCTGATAACCTCAACGTTTCGGGTCTGGAAGGTGGTTTCTTTTGGCCATAAAAGTTAGTATACATCTAATAATAATCAAATTTGGAATTAACATACTTGTGTTGGGTCCAGGAGATCCTGAGGATCCCTCCATCTGGTAGTCGATGATACTATTGAGTTGTCAGCCAGGAACTGCTATACAGCCGCGGGTTGTTGAAACTTACAGACGAAGACCCTTTCCAATATAACCTCGCGCATAATGGGTCGTCTGCTCAACTCCGTCGAGGAAGAACTTTACGCAAACGTCACTACCATTCTCATCACGCAGCTCAGCCCGCACAGAGTGCCAGGCGGTAGGGTTCGGATAGTTCACATTCAACGAAGCGACTTGGCTCGAAGTGTTGAACGTATTAAACCAGATGTTTCCACGGCCCTTCCACTCAGCAATGTCAATCTCCGGGGGCCATCCTATGGCAGCGTTGAACCAAAACGCGGGCCAAGTTCCTCTCTCAACCGGTGCGATAAACTCGGCATTGACGTCGTAGCCGCCACCGGCAGCAACGGTGAAGATGGCCTTGCTGTGGATTGTTCCAGAGTGGTAGTGAATACGGCTCAGTGTGTCCTGTGCCGGCTCAGATGTCAGGGTGAGAACACCACCGCTGACCGAGACGTGCTGTTGATCCATGCGGGCGGCGCCATTGTGTGTAGGACCCCAAGGATAGAGATAGTTCCAGTAAGTGTCGAACGAGCTGAACGAGTCTTTGGGTATCACTGCTGCTGCACGACGTTCATTGGGTGCGTGTAGGGCGGAACAGGATGCCCCGACGCACTGGAGCGCAAGAAGGAGGTCTTTAAAGTGCATGATGCTGATAGCTCAGAGTTGAAGATCTGGTTGACTTTCTCGAGCGTACTCTAACTGCCAGAAACTAGACAGGACTGGGATTATAAATACTCATGAATCCCCTGTGCCATGGTATGCCCTGAAACGGTAGCAATGGAACATCACCTAGGGTCACATCGCTCTGAAACAGACACCGGGATCAACGGCAAGTTAAGTTAGCGATACGAAACTATATATTGCCGTTACTTGGTACTTTGCGTTACTTAGACAACTCATGTTAGATTTTGTAGGTCCTTATGCCATTGGAATGCTTCTCAAGTTCATGTCTAGATCAGACAGTGGTGCCATCAACTTGCTGACTATCTGATTTAACCACGGCCAAGTTTGGCCTGTGAGTAAAGAGATTTCCTTATCTTAACCGAGATTCATGCACCGGACAAGTAGCGGTCACCGGCACTAATCCAAAGCTAAACATGGAGAGTTGGCAAGGTATCGAAAGTATAAGACAATAAACTAAATACGAACTAGACGACAATACGACAATACGACGCTCTATTTCACAAGAGAGTTCACATAATTCTCTAGGTTTGCGTAACCATTTGACGCAATTTTCATGCCATCCGAAGCATCATTGGGGTTCAGCCCATTCTTGGACTCCCACTCATCAGGGATACCATCACCGTCCGAGTCCTTGGGCGCGGTGCCACCAGCGATCTGTCCCACGCCGCCAAAGTCCTTCTCGTCAGAGATCAGCTTGCCCTCCTTTCCAAACGATCTGACTTGCTTGACAAGGGCCGTGTCCACGCTGTCGCGGTGCAGCGAGTTGCCCACGCCGTTGAGGACGGTCTCGACAGTTTTCTCGGCGGTGAGGGCGGCAGGGGCTGGGTAGTTGTAGGGGGTCGTGAGGAGATCCATGTCAGAGTAGCAGGTGGTCTTCTCGCAGAGAGCAGCTCCGTTTAGACTTCCGTCGCGGTTGGAGTCGTAAAAGTTGTTCTTTACGTCTGGAGATGCGGTTCAGCACGCTGCTTGCATATTGGAAACTCGCGGACTTACAGGCATGGAAGTTCTTGTTGCCTCTTGTAAAGGCAGTGACACTGGTTTCGGGTCCAGAGATGAAGTAGTTGTTGACAATGTTGACGTGGCTGTCGCCTGCACTATCACCAGCAATGTATCCGCCACCTCCTCCCCAGTTATAGACCCTAGAAGCATTAGTACTTAGTTGATATAGTAGATCAGTGGAGAGAGTTTTACACGTTGTTCTGGAAATCATTGACGCCCTTGACCTTGGGGTTGCGAGTCTTGTTATCAATGTACAAGTTGCGGAACAAGCTGATTCCGCCATCAGTCTGCATCAAACCACCGCATGAGTGAGAGACGAGGCCCTGGGCGATGATGCTGTCCTGGATAGTGACATTCGTGACATCGCCGTTGATCGAGAAGGTCTCATCGCGACCCCACGAGACACTGACGTGGTCAAAGATGATGTTTTTGCCATCAGCGATACCCATGGCATCCTTGCCTGAGGTTCCGCCTCTGCCCATGCGGATGGTGATGTATCGGACGATAGAATCATTGGCATTGGACAAGGACCAGCCGTTTCCATAGACGACAATTCCCTATGGCTTGGTTAGCATTGGCAATCAACGGCTATGGACGAGGGTGTAGGCACTTACACCACCAGGAGCAGTCTGGCCGGCGATGTAGATGTTCTTGGACACGACGATGCGCTCAGATATCTTGATAATGCCGCCGACGTCGAATACGACGATTCGGTTGGGCTTTGATACTGCATCACGAAGGGATCCCTTTCCCGAGTCACTATTTGCATCACTCAAGTCAGGCTGCTGTACATGTCGAAGTTGGATGTCGAGATGTGCATCAACTTACTTGAGGTTGGTTACTTTGTAAACCTCGCCTTGACGGCCACCAACAGCATTCCTTCCAAAGCCTTCAGCGCCAGGGAATGCGAGCTGGGCAGCCTGTGCGGCTGAAACAGCTGTCAAAGCTAGCAGCGTGGTGAACTTCATTGTTTCGGCGATCGGCAGATAGCTTTTGTCAAAAAAGATGGCCAAGTGACATTCATTTCCAAGGCTAAAAGAGGTATAAGATCAGCTTATATATATACCAGCAGATGCTATAGATCCTTACCTATTGCAGGACACTCGGGCTCAAACTCCGTCGTCCACATACGAGCATGGGTTGCACACGGCTCTAAAACTCCTCCAATGTCTGCCTTGGGTGTAAATGAAAGGGGACGTGTATTTCCCAGTTGGGGAGAGGTGAAGTGAGGCCCCGATTGGTGGAATCTCTAGACGAGGGTCTGTTGCAAGTGTTTCAAGTGAGCCGATCATTTAGTGAAACAACGCGAGACTGACATCTAGTCTATCTAATAATAATCCACAGAATAAACATTAAATAAACACAAAAGCAAGAGTTGCCGACAACGGGTTGAAGTCAACATGTGCGGAGTTACGCATCTAGACTCCGGGGTTGGAAGACGAAGAGTCTGCTCTTAGGATGCGTTATTTGGCGCTGCAGACTTGGACTTGTTCGTGGCGGATGCTCTCTTCTTTCTCTTGGGCTTTGTGCCAGACGAGCCTTCTGCCTTGCGCTTCTTTGTAGCCTGCTTCTTGGGGGCCTGCTCCCTGGGCTCAATGTCGCTTGGAACGAACTCTCCAGGGTCGTGTTTAGGCAGCTGGATCATTTCAAATCCCTCTTCCTTACGGGTCAAAATGGGTAAAAAGGGCCGCTGACGGTCCGGTCTGGGGCGTAAGCTCATGGCCTTGTCTGAGTTCACATATGCTCGGAGGGAGCACGTCTTCTGAATGCCATTTGGTTGAGCATAATTTTGACTAAAGTCGGCGTGTTTATGCCACCAACCGATGACATCAGTTTCGAAGGCCCATAAGTCCCCAGCCGCCCAGCCTTTGAAAGTCCACCAAGGTTTCCAGCCTCGTCCAGGGCCGAAGGGATGAGGCATTGTCCAAGCTAAGCTCAAGTCGACAAGAGTACCGTTGAGGTACTGGCAAATGGCCAGATCCCTCACCACTATGCCCAAACGATGAAGCTCATGGAGCTCCTGAAGCATACGAGGAAACCGGGACACCTGAGCAAGCTTGTCATAATCGTATTCGTCTTCTTCATCATCAAGCTCCTCACTTGGGCACTTGGCGAAATCCACCCAGTCTTTGACTATGCCCATAGTAGGACACTCCGGCGTGCCAAAGTACGTCAGCCCATTGATGTATTCCTCAGGGTTGTTTTGGTTCTCAAAACGGCGCATTCTCTTATTCAGGACATCGCTCTCGACAAGAGTAACATAGCCGTAAACTTTGACAGCAAGATGTTCACACCCGGCTTCTTTAAGTCTGCCAAAGGCTCGGCATTCGTTCTCGAAGGGTTCGAAGTGCAGGTCGAAGTGCTCCCGGCTCATGGTAGAGGTTGGCCCGGACTCATACTCGGCCTGCGAAGGATTCCACCCCTTGACGCTGACTGAGCTGTTGAACTATGCCTCGGTCAGTTACCTAACCAAAGGCAATGTAGTTTTGAAGGGTTAGCTTACAATTTTGAGAGCATAGAACTTGTCTCCAATTCTGATCTTGATGATTGCGCCATGTGCACTTTCAATGTCCACTTTCTTGATAAACTCGACATCATCAGCGGTGAGGTCGTGTTCAAAGGGCTCTAGTTTCGGGCCCTCGCAATCTGGTAACGGTTTGAGATTGGGCATGGCAGATGAAGCACTGAGAGTGTTGAAAGGGGGCTGGTAAAAGATGTGCGAGCAAACTGGGATAGAATAACAAAGTCGATCAAAGCAAAGCAAAGGTTTTGCGAATGTGGCCCCAAAGGAATCTTAAAGGCGAACTTCATCGGGAAGGTCTCCAACACGGAATGTCGTGCGTCTCTATATTTGGTCTCATAGGAACAAAGGACATTAATGCTTGCCTTTGCGGGTCTGTGTCCGGAATAACACGGACACATGCAGTAGTCAAAGATAGTAGCGTCAAAGGGATTTACAGGTTGCCGGGGTGTGAGGAGGCAATTTCCACGTTCCTACCCGTGTTTGCCATGGCGGAATAGAAACCAGTGTTCTTATTGGTGCTCCTTTCGTACGAGAAGCTCCTGAAGATGGTCAATTTCTGACAAGACGTGATTTCTGATTCGTGAGAGGCTGTGAACATTCTGATTTGAGGGTGCCATCGCAGTACAGGTACTTTTACGTATCCAACAAATCACTACATGTCCAAGGTATTGTTAGGTTTAGTCCTGGCGATAACTAGGACAAAGATCAAAGACTGTGGCTTGGTGGTGAGTGGGTCATTTGATTCATTCAGCTATTCTTTTTCATGTTGATCAAGCTGCTAAGTGCTCATGAGGCCCAATTCTTTGTTGTCCTTTTGTCGTCCAGCTTGGTCCTCCTCCAAGGCAGTTGCTGACTGACCGATGTTTGAAATTAAATGTCGCATCAATACACTACACTGCTTCCGTCGGGATCGGGAGACAACGTTGCTTGTACGCTGAGAAAGGACGCCTAGTCGTATTCATGACGAAATATGATATGCTCGTGTTGAAAGGCTTGGCATTGGCTCCTGGTACGCAGACCATGTTAGCCTTTTGGTGCGTTTGCTAGGGAGTTTGAGTATGGCAGATGGCGGAAACTATTCATTGTTCACCTGATGTCCCAGGCAAATCATTGCAGGGTTAAGCCTCAAATCCCAATTGTGATAGATCAAGTTCTCCACGGTCCAATCTTTTCAGTTGAGAAGTCCGGTATGCTGAACAAGGAGCAAGCAGCAAGCAGAGTGAATGAAGTCCCCAGGCTCTTGGTCTACCGAAGTGTAGGAATATAAATATCAGCTTGTCTGCGCCGTTCATCTTCTCTCCTCCAGTGATATATCTCCAGGAAACAGTCTTGGTGGATATCGTCGATAGCAGACACCGCAGGCATCTTCAAACACGGAGGTCGTTGTGGTTTGTTTCGAAGCTGTTGGTGATGGTCACCATTATGGAGCTAAATGGAAAGCAATTCCGAGAAGCGCGAATGGCCCAGGAGTCTTGACCGTGGGACTCGCCGTTTGGTCTCTCGTGATGATGAGCCTCAACGGCAACTATCGGGCTGTTGCGCAAGAAGCCATCACCCCTCGTCTCGACCATTGGCGCAAGGTTGTGAGCCCAGAGGGCCACATCTCCTATCGTCATCTTCTGTCTAAACGAGAACTCCCCTCTCTACCTGTCGGAGCAGTCTGCTTGAATGAGTAGATTACAGGCTCTGGTTATTTGCACGGATATGAAACGCCTACGAAATCCCACTAAAGTTGGGCGACGGACTTGGAAGGCAGCGAGATGACTAGTCTAACAAAAACGTTGTGTTTACTTTCTCTTTGGCTGTCACATTATCACATATTTGGTGATTTCATATGTATTGGGAACTGGCCGAACAATAGACTGGTTAGAGCAAATGGCAATGCATCTGATGCTGAAACACTTTTGATTCCCTTAGTCTGACCTGGTGACTTGAAGTTTTGAGTATTGACAAACAAAACCATTCTCATCTCGAAGGTGTCATCTTCCACGATGCAACTCTTGCTCTCGTCATCCAGCTTATATGCCCTGACCTGCTCACCACAACACCATCTGCTCGGCTGACCTCTTGATGTAGCCACACTGACAGGTCACCTCTCAATCGCTCAATTTGGATGCGCCGGGACTTCGGGTAATGGCCCGTACGCCATGGCATGCAATCGCCAGATCTCGCGCTCGCGACTAAATCTCGCGGCTATGTTGGCTGGCGTCTGGCAGGCACCCCTGCGTGAGGCGCTCAATAACGCGTCGACAGGAGCCGCCCATGTCGCGCGGGTGTACAGATGTATGGTGACTCTGTTGCCGGGGTGTCATGTCAACGCCTTTCCACACGATGGGCGTGTCGATCTCATTGCATGAAGGTCCAAAGACTCCAATTTAGATGAGATGGATAAATTAGTGAAAGGATTGAAGTTGCTGGGATCTCGCAGACAATTGTTGTGGATCAGCCTGAAGGTCTGAGAACTTCAACCCCTTCGCAGTTGTCTAGTCTGACACTTGCTGAATAATCCGTAATTGTGCATCGAGCATCCATCAACAAAGCCTCGTTTGAGGCCCGGTTAGCTCAATCGGTAGAGCGTGAGACTCTTAAATGAGTACACCATCTCAAGGTTGCGGGTTCGACCCCCGCATCGGGCTGTTCCTATACAAATGATACGATTGAATCCTCTTTTTTTGTCCTTGGTCCATCTGATTGATGCCAAGATGTTGACGACCAGTCCACATGTGCCAAGTATAACAAAACTTTTCTTTTTGCCAAGCTGCCTGTCAGTCACTCACCAAACCAGAAGAGGCGAATGTTCACTCGCTGTTGGTCTCAAGACCCCTTCACCATTCATTCACGCGTTCATTCATTCGTGCATAACTCTTGAAAGACACAGGTGTCGCTGACCCATGCTATGTTCATTGCTCATATACATCAACGTAGGATATCGCATCGCCTGCTCAACTCTAATGCTTCACATCACAAACAAAAGGTCGGTATCTGAAGGTCAAAGTGTCAGCAGTAGATTCGCCCCAAGATCAGTGACAGGGTCGGATGCTTACCTAGAGGATGACTGCAAGACAGTTGGGGTTTCTGGGTATACTTCGTCTCAAGAATATCACGAACGCTATTAAGCAGCTCGACATAGCTCTGCCTGGGGTTTGCCTTGAGCGCAGAAATGAAAGCCCATGACATAGCGCCTGTAGCTACGTTGTTGATAGTGGCGTCGGCCCTGAGAGAATTGTCAGAAGTAGTCCAGATACATTGCCTATCAACTTACGAAGTCTGGTCATCCTTGCTTCCGGACCACATAACAACGTCCGCGGGTGATGTTCGAGTTTGCAGAGTCTTCTCGTATCCCTCGTTACCACTCAAGGCGGACTTGGCCAGATTAAAGACAGAACTGGCAGCGCCAGCAATATCTCCACTTGCATAGGACGTGAAGGCGCCAAAGAGGCCTGTTGCAGCTTCCTTGGCAAGGTTGGGCTCCTTAAGAACACCCTTGGTTGAGTAGACGTAGGGGAGATCCATGGCGGTAGCGGAATGGCACGAATCGAAAATGGCCGTAAGACGCACACCCTGTACTAAAGGTTTCACGATACGGTAGTGAATCTCGTCGTCGATAATCTCGCCAGCTTGCGCGTGGTCGACCGGATAGATACACTCATCGAATCCGTCGTCCTCGTCGCCGTCCAAGTCTTCGACGCGACCGCCGTGGCCTAGAACAGCTTGTTAGACAACATACAAGCCTGGTGAGCCGCGCGAACTTACCAGAGTAATGCAAAAACAGAGCATCGTTAGGCTGAGCATTTGCTACAAGCCAGCCAAAGGCACGGATAATGTTTTCCCTGGTGGGCTGCCTGACAGGATCCGGCTGATCATCAGTCAAGGTAACCATGTCCTCTCGCTTGTAGCCATAGTTCTCAACGAGGAAGGCCGATACGTTGTGGACATCGTTGATGCAGCCGCGAAGCTCGCCCTGCTGACCAATGTAGTTGATGCCAATGAGCAGCGCCTTGCGTCGACCGGTACAGGCCGAGTATTGGAACGTATAGCCTTCGGGGGCTCCATGACCGAACTGCTGGGGGACAGCCGGAGGAGGCGGACCGGATCGAGCGTGGTAGGCATGGCCATGTTGACCTTGCGGGAGAGGGTAACCGTAGGCGTCAAGCCTGGGGGGTTGAGGGTGTTGCGGCGGAGGGTACTGCTGGTGTCCAGGGTAGCCATTGTAGCCACCATGCGGCGGCGGAGGGCCCGGAGGAGGACCGTATCTCTGCTGCTGAGGAGGAGGAGGGCCATAGCCGTAGCCGCCGCCGCCTCCGTGGTATCCTTGACCTGGGTAGTAGGACATGTCGTGCTCGCTGTGAGAAGTGAGTGTAAACAAGAAGATGCAGGAGGCAGCCCGAAAGAAAGACGCGAAACTCGAGATGCAGCAGCGAGTAATGGGGCCGGTCCAAGCGCGAGCCTCACCTCACCTCAGGTCTGTCTCACAATGTCAGCAACGCGTAAACCCACTGCTGGGCTTCGCGATGGTGGTGAATACCAAGTTGACTGACTAATGTGATGCTCAGGCCTGTTTCTCTAGCCCCGTGCTGCCCTGGAAAAGCATCAAGGGCAGCGAATGGGCGCTGGAGGCCGCCGAAGCCAAGGGACAGAAATCTCTCAATGGAACGCCAAGGGACCTGGATGGGCTTGGCGCTGCAGTAGAGCCCCTCCCCCTCACCGCACCTCAGCGTCAAGAGTAAGTAGATAGATGTACTAGATAGGTATCCGGTTCATTGTCAGAAGTAGTGGAGGTACGGAGTACTATGTAAGAAGACACAAAACTCACGTGATTTCAGGAGCATACCAATCTCGTTGCTTGACAGACAACAACCCATGATAGCATCTAGGCGGCCTCTGGCTTACTTAGGGTGTCATTCAGGTACTGTAGCACCACGACATCTGTTTTCATGCTCTCACAGGCATCACTTGGCTGCATATCATGACTGCGTGCATACCTGCTGCGCCACGATAGTGCTATTGCACTGAACCTAACCCCGAGTGACTCCTGTCATGATTGTTAGAGGCCACCTCCAGTCGCCGGCACGGCCCGCAGGGATAGCTAGTGGCCTACTGATTGGTCGGCCTGGATGGAGGGGCACGAGGGGTAAAAAACGGTCGGTATTGGGGCGGGGCCTAGGGGGGCCTACAGTAGACAACAGAGGGGAGCTCTATGCGATAGCATCATTGCAGTGACAAAACGGGCCCGTCAGTGACAAGCGAATCGTTTTCACACCAGCAAAAAAAAAACACACAGTCATTTCCTTTCTCAGCAGTGCGCCGTTTCACTGGCAGCACCTGACAAGCAGTGGCCAACATTTGATGCTGCCTGGCAACCGCTGCCCTCGCACCTCTCATATATAAACAGAATCTGCTCCTCCTTCTCCCGGCTTCCCCCACTCTCATATCTCCCCTTCCTTCCTTCCTTCCTTTCTTCCTTTCCCTTCTCTTTCTCTCAACAACTCAAACCTTTCATCTCACGGCTTCGCACTTCGGACTTTCAAAGTCACAGCAGCCATGTCTTTCTTCAAGAAGATCGCCCAGGAGTTCGAGAACCTTGGTATTGGCGACAAGAAGAAGGACGAGTCCACTCAGGCTCCTCCTCCCCAGGAGGCCAACGACGGTAGGTTTTCAATCTTGTAGCTATTCCTCATCGCTTTACGTTGGCTAATTCTTCACCTTCTGCAGGCACTCGCTCTTACGGCGCCCCTCCCCCTCAGCAGTACGGCAGCCCTCCTCCTCAGCAGTATGGCAGCCCTTCTCCTCAACCTTTCGGTGGCCCCCCTCCTCAGCCTGGCTACCAGCCGCCTTCCGACCGCCCTCCTCTGCCCGAGGGCTGGACCGCTCAGTTTGACCAACAGCACCAGCGATGGTACTACGTTGAGACAGCCACTGGTCGCACTCAGTGGGAGGCTCCCGTGAATCACGCTGCTCCCCCACCTCCTCCTCCGGATTCTCGTCCTCCTTTCGAGTCTCATCCTTCTGACGGATCTCGTGGCTACCCTGGTGGCCCAGGTGGATACGGTTCTCCTGCTCCCGGTGGCTATGGGGCTCCTTCTCCCTACGGTGCTCCTCCTGGCGGTTACGCCTCTCCCCCTCCTCCCGGCGGCTATGCTTCTCCTCCTCCTCCTGGTGGCTACGGAGCTCCTTCTCCTTACGGCGCTCCTTCTCCCTATGGTGCCCCTGGCGGTGCTCCTGGATACGGATCTCCCGCTCCTTATGGTGCTCCCTACGGTGCTCAGGAGGGTGAGCGTGGCTACGGTGACCAGCACAACAACCCTTACGGTCCAGATGGAGAGAAGAAGAAGAACAGCAGCTCTGGAATGCTTCTCGGTGCTGCGGGTGGTCTTGCCGCCGGTGCTGTAGGCGGTGCTTTACTCGCCAACGCCTTGAACGACGACAGCGACAGCGACAAGGAG
>JAJJWO010000155.1:0-77431 GCA_021655895.1 Fusarium sp. NRRL 66739
CGGGCATGTGCCGACTGCTTAGGTAGGTACCCTTGAACGGTAGGTATTACGGCCGTATAGTTGAATTGCTGGGGATGCTTGTTATTGAGTACTGGCCCGCTTGCAGAGGCCAGGGTTTCTATATTTCATAAGAATTAAATAAATATATATAATTTTATTATTGTGTTAAAGAAAACAGCTGTGTTATTCCTACTGGGCTGCTTTAATCTCGACTTATAGGGTATATTACATTAAAAAATATTAATATATATTTTAAGTTTTAATATATTTATATTAATATTTTAATTAATTATATTAACTATTTATAATAAAGTATTAATATTTTAAATTAATATTATAGATAATTATAGATAACTATAGTTAAATATAGCTAAATGTAGCTAAATATGGCTATAAGGGGACTAATTTTAGGCTGGCTAATTATATTAAGGCAGAAGACCTATAGCAATAGTTAGGTCAGTTAAGGTTTTAGCATTAGTCGGATGACTAGGGGGGGTCAATAGTCGGTTAACATATAGTCTCGCCCAGATAGACATTTCAAGTTTGCGGGGAAACAGTGAGACAGTGCAAGCGATACGGTATGGTCTCGGCAATCCAGAAGCAGACATCACGAAGCTGCTGATTGGGCAATGATTGATGATGTGGTGGCCGGGGTTGGGTGTGTCTATTCAACAGTAATATCGGCTGTCACCAGCCTTTCTAATCCTGCTCCTCCGCGATCAGCTCGTCGGCATACATCTCGCCGCCTGAGCGTCGGGCTGGTTGTAATTTGATCTGCCCTCCTTCGCGACCCAAAAAGTCGTCTGATCGAATGCCACGGAACTGCCTTGGGTCCACCGTCGACATGGCATATCCGCTCTCACGATGCTGTCGCATATATTCTCGTACAGGCACCATGGCTGCGTCTCGGCAAGCCTCCTTGATGTCGCTGCCAGAAAGTCCGGCTGTGATTCTTGCGACGTAGTCCAGGTTAAAGTGCTCTGGGTCTGTCTTAGTATCTTGCAGGATAAGCTGCAAAATTCGGCGTCGCTGTTCTGTTCCAGGCAGTGTCACAGGGAACTTCTTGGGCATACGGCGAAGGATGGCCTCATCGATATCGTTGATGCGGTTGGTGGCTCCAAGGACCATAATGCGAGCAGGCATTCCCGACGAGTTTGAGGAAGTCAATCCATCCCAGAGAGTCATGAACCTGGCGCTTGTTAGAGAATCGTCAAATAATCAGCAGCCAGATGTGTAGCACTTACTCAGCCTTGACCATACCACTGGCCTCATGCTCACCACTCCGCCGGGTTCCTAGTACAGCGTCGATCTCATCAATGAAGATGATAGCAG
The DNA here is from genome assembly GCA_021655895.1 of Fusarium sp. NRRL 66739. Lineage (NCBI taxonomy): Eukaryota > Fungi > Ascomycota > Sordariomycetes > Hypocreales > Nectriaceae > Fusarium > Fusarium sp. NRRL 66739. The sequence continues at coordinate 1,333 of JAJJWO010000155.1, forward strand.
GCTGCATCTTTCGGGCCAAGGAAAAGACGGCTCGTACAATTTTGTTCGAATCTCCGTACCACTTCTCAGTCAAGGTCGAGATATGCAAGTTGATAAAGGAGGCGCCACTTTCGTGGGCAACAGCCTTTGCCAGCATGGTTTTTCCACAGCCAGGAGGTCCGTATAGCAGTACGCCCGAGGGAGCAGAGAGTAATGGTGCAGCGTGAGAGTAAAGATGTGGCATCGTCAGGGGGTATATGATTGATTCTTTGAGTTCTTCGATGATTGTGTCCAGGCCGCCGATGTCTATCAAGTAGTTGTTAGTGATATGAAGAGCGAGTGATTAAAATACCTCGGTTGGCATGATCAACTTACCATCAAAGCCGACAGAGATATCCTGGGGTGGAACCATCTCAAGTGCGACCAGATTCTCATATTCGTTCAAGACCAGATCCTCAGGCCGAGGCCCTCTCCTCGAGTCGCTATCGTCCCCAAAGTCGTCATCGTCTCGCTTATGTCGATTCAGTCGTTCGAGATGCGCCTTGGCCTGCCGCCGTGCTTGTTCGTGCTTCTCCTTATCGGGATCGGCTATATTACTGAGGATAGGGTTGAGGAAGTTTCGAGCGACGTAAAGGCCAGCGGTCATCTGCCAAGGTGGTGTGAGTATCACACTTCTAACTAGGTGATGGTTTCAAGAGGCACTTACCATGCCCGCGAAGAGCAAGATGTCCATGGCGACATCGCCGAGCTTGCGTCGTTCCCCCATGCCGCCGAAGACCCAGCGCAGCCAGGTGGCTGACTCGGATGGCATGAGATAGCAAGAGAGAAAGAAGGTATACCAGTCACACTCGTCGGTCGCTAGTCGATTGAGTGGCTTGGAGTCTTCAGACCTGCTTGGTCCCAAATATCGTCCGAAAGACGGTATAGGAGGCTAAAAATTGGATGGTTTGAAGAATGCAAGTGCAGTATGCGCGGAACCTAATGCGCTGGCATATGCCTAAGTCACTTCCGGGCGGCAAGTGGCGGCTGGCGCTAATTCTAGAGCACGGGCCAGCGATACCCGTTGCCTGATTGTTTACATGGATGGATGGGGACCTCACTTGAGACCCATGAAAACATTGGATTTATCCCCTCCAACATCGCTATCCCCGCGACAATTGCTATTTCTATTTATGCATTTGCGCCTGCGCATCCTCCAAATCTAGTATAAAGAGCGTGTGAATTGTTCTAAACAATCCACCGCGTCTGCCGATCTTGCGCGCGCCTTTGCGACACTTCGATCCATCATAAGTCGCCCCAAGATTATACGATGCTACCACGCGCACGCGCAAAGCCTGCAGCGCCGCTGGCTGGGCTTGTAACATCCGACTCAGAACCCGATCTGGATATGTTCGACGAATCCGAACTTCAAGAAGCTGCGCGTACCATGAGCGTTACTAAAAAACCCCGTGGCCGGCCACCAAGTACAGCTAGCAAAGTCACCAAAACCGCACCTCGAACGACGCGCCGCACACGTGGTGGCAGGCTGTCGGCTATCCCTGGATCAGCACCGCAACCCGCTACCGAGAGTAAAGCAAATGGCACTACGAGGCCGGGGCGCAAAGCCCAGCAATCAGCGCCAGACGAAACAGTCACATTCGAAGACATCGAGGTTCCGGCGAGTGTCGTTGCAACGGCCACCAAAAAGGGGACACGGGGGCGACCCAAAAGTGTTGCGGCCTCTGCCACAAAGAATCCTAATGAGGATACGTCCATACTCGCTCCAGGAAGCACGATAAAGAGACGGGGTCGACCACCGCGCGTGCCCTCAACACCCATTGTTGAAGTTCCGGAAACTCAACAACAAGAAGACCACATGGAATTAGATGTTGTCGCCGAAGAAGACGAGAATGTCGAGGAGGATGTAGCTCCAGCCAACGAACCCTATGAATCATGGCCAGGTTATGATATGAATGATGTATCTTTGCGCCGGCGCCTAGGAGAGCTTACAAAAAAGTACGAAACCCTTGAGATGCGCCATCGAGACTTGCGCGAAGTTGGTGTTCGAGAAGCTGAGCGAAACTTTGAACGGCTCAAGAAACAAGCCGAAGAACGAACTGCTGGTAAGTGGTCTGTTAGAACAGTTTAACGAGCGTGACACTGATTTCAGCAGCTGCTACTCAGCTGATTGCCGAGCTTAAGGCTGAGCTTGCCACACAGACTGCGCTCGCGAAGGAGGGTGATGAATTACGAAAACAATTGGAAGCCAGTGAAGCCCAGACTCAGAGCCTAGAGGGTACCATTCAAGACCTAAATGGCTCATTGTCGGAAGCCAAGACAGAAATCAAGACGCTTTCCACCAAACTCGCCGCCGTCAGGACGGGCGATGCCAATTCCAGAGTGCCAGGAAGTGCTATGAAGATCGGTGGACTAGCAAGTCGCAATGCACAGGCTGAGGCAGCACATGCTGCACAAACGACTGCGCAAGCCAAGGAAGATCTGTACGGGGATTTGACAGACTTGATTATTCGAGAAATCAAGCAAGAAGAGATGGAAGATGTCTTCGACTGCATTCAAACCGGGCGCAACGGCAGTAAGTTTGGTCAAGAGCAAGTCTTGAATGCGTGTGTACTGACAAATTATCCAGCCCTCCACTTCAAGCTCGCAGTAGAAAATACTGAAACTGCAGACAGCTACGAGGACGCACAATTTACATACCGACCACAGCTCGATCCTGGACGAGATGGCGAACTAATGGATATGCTGCCAGATTATCTGGTTGAGGAAATCACTTTCCCACGTCTTCAGGCGTCTAGATTCTATGCTCGGGTGATCAAATCCATGTCGGAACGTCTTGGATAAACAGCGGAACGTGCTGGTTGTCGTTGATGCGGTGGAATGCGTTTGTTGCTAATGATACCCCAAATCGTGTTTGAGCGTTGTACATATTTGAACGACAGGTGAATAGAATTGGATGAGAGTGCAAGGGTGGTACGGTACACTCAAGGTACCCATGGGATGCCATTATGAATGTGAGAACCCTGTTGGTGAAACGATAATTTCTCAAAAGCTTTCATCAGGGTTGCGAGGTTACATATCCAGGTAAAGCGTGGACAATACCTCATATCCTATATAGTATCACTGTCTATAGCTCATTAAGCGTCATTGAAGTCCTTAGCAGAAGGCATACGAAGGAAGACATGAGGATTCTTGCGCAGTATACGAGAGGTACGAAGTGATACCTACCTCCTAAGTCAATTAAGATTGACGGGACGGGAGGCTTGAGTCGAATGAGACTCTGATGCAACCAACCACGTGTAACGGGTGCCAGCACCGATTACTTAGTCTAGTGCAGAGCAGCTTAGCGCATTTCCCCTGCAGATGGAGGGTCATGGGTGGGTTGATTCGTCGGTGATCAAGTGGACGTTTAGACGCGTCTTTCATCAGCGTCATTCCAATTCTGGCCACGGTTTTATGTCTTGCTCCCGTCTTTTTACATCTCCATATAGAAGGCTACCTATTGTTTCTTGTCTCTCGTTTGCCTCCTTCGATACAAGGGGATATTCAAACACTTTAATTTGTTTCTCAATCTTGTGTTATTATCGTTTGTCTTACCTCATCGGTTTATAGACTATTTATGTTCTTTTAGACGTCATTAGACTTTGAATATCCTCCTTCGATCACCCCCTGACTTATACCAAACCACCACCGACCAACCGAACCATCTACCTCTGCGGCTACGCTCTGCGTCTTCACCGTTGAATCGCCATGGCTGGCTTTAGTCGCATTGGCTTTATGGCCATTGCCATCGCCTTCCACTTGGTCTACCTCCTGTCCATCTTCGACATCTACTTCGTCAGCCCCATCGTCTCGGGCATGCGACTGTTCAATGTCGAGCGCCCTAAAGATTCTCCTCGAGCCCCCGCGGACCGTCTTGTGCTATTCGTTGGTATGCTACTCTACAGACGTGTAATGCGGACACTCTTTGCTAACCCCTCTTGCGCCTTTAGGTGACGGATTGCGTGCCGATAAAGCCTTTCAGTATCACCCCGAGCCCTACCCTCAGTCCGACGAAGACCTTGTCCCTCGACCGCTGGCTCCCTACCTTCGCTCTCGAGTACTCGAACACGGAACTTTTGGTGTTTCCCACACACGTGTCCCTACAGAATCGCGGCCAGGCCACGTAGCCCTAATTGCTGGCCTGTACGAAGATGTGTCGGCCGTCGCTACAGGATGGAAGATGAACCCGGTCAACTTCGACAGTGTATTCAACCGCAGTCGCCATACTTGGAGTTGGGGAAGCCCAGACATTCTGCCCATGTTCCAGCATGGTGCTGTTCCAGGCCGAGTTGATGCCTTCGCATACGGCGCCGAGATGGAGGATTTCTCCAAGGATGCTACCGAGCTCGACTACTGGGTTTTCGACCATGTCAAGGATTTCTTCGCCGCAGCTGCCACGAACGAGACCCTCAATACCGCCCTTCGCGAGGACAAGGTGGTTTTCTTCCTTCATCTTTTAGGTCTCGATACGACCGGACACTCCTACCGACCGTATTCCAAGGAATACCTTCACAACATCAAGGTGGTGGATCAGGGTGTGAAGGAGATAGTTGAGCTCATCCAGAACTTTTACGCTGACGACCGTACTGCTTTTGTGTTCACAGCTGATCACGGCATGAATGACTGGGGTAGTCACGGCGATGGGCATCCCAACAACACCAGAACACCTCTTATTTCATGGGGATCTGGAGTTGCCCCCCCTGAGTTACATCCTGACAGTGTTGCACCAGGCCACGATGGGTTTTCATCCGATTGGGACTTGGACCATGTTCGTCGACATGATGTCGCCCAAGCCGATGTCGCAGCTCTCATGTCGTACCTCATTGGCACTGAATTCCCTGCCAATGGTGTTGGTCAACTTCCACTGAGCTTTCTTTCTGCAAGCACCAAGGAAAAGGCAGAAGCCTCTTTGGTCAACGCCCAAGTGATCCTCGAGCAGTATCGAGTAAAGGAGGAGAACAAGAGGGATGCAGAAATGCGTTACCGGCCCTACGGACCGTTGAGTGAGGAGAATCTAGGCCCAGAGCAGCGCATTGCCCATATCCGCGCTTTGATTGAAGGCGGACAGTTCGAGGAGGCCATTGAGGAGTCAGACGCTCTAATGGCAATTGGTCTCGAGGGTCTGCGTTACCTACAGACTTATGATTGGCTATTCTTGCGTGCTCTCATCACCATCGGCTATCTGGGATGGATGGCTTACGCTACCACGACTGTTATGTCTCTCTATGTGGTCCAGGAAAGCATTCCTCCTCAGCGCACTCTGCTGATGTCTGTCTTCTTCTCATCGGTTCTCGTTGCGCTCTACGCATCCTTCATTGTTTCAAAATCTCCTCCCGCATACTACCTATATGCATTCTTCCCAGTTCTGTTTTGGGAGGAGGTATATTGCCGCAGGGCCAACGTCGCTAAGGGATGCCAGGCTCTCTTTGGTCACGTCAAGTCAGGAGGTGCCGTGGCTGCGCTCATCTTCAACGTCGTGCTCTACATCGGTGTCGTCCAGTCCTTGGTAAGTTACTTTAACGCTTTACAAGTCTGTTACTAATAATTGCCAGGCGTTGGGATACATTCATCGTGAGATTTTGACAGGTCTCTTTGTCCTCGGTGCATTCTGGCCAGTCACGCAAGGTTTCTCGTTCTTGCGGTCGCATGTGTTCCTGAGCCTCTTGTGGTTCTTTTCGTGCTTGGCTATGAGCACCTTCACCCTGCTGCCAGCCATGAAGATTGAAAACATCCCTCTCATGTAAGTCGCGCACGTCACCTGGAGCGTACGTAATAATTGCTAACAGTAGTAGCATAATTGGTGGTGGCTTGATGACCGTTGTCGGTTTGGCATACTTGGTCCTCGAGGACTTCATCCTGTCCGATTTTGCGTCGTTCAAGAGCAAATCGAATCGTCTCCACACAAGCCGAACACTTCTTGGTGCTCAGGTAATGCTATTGAGGAATCAGTGTAATTTCTTATGACTCACAATTGTATACAGGTTGGACTCATCATTCTTGCGATGCTTGTCACCCACTCCAGCGCTACTTCGCTGCAGGCTAAGCTCGGTCTACCAAAGGGAAACCAGGCAGTAGGCTGGGTCGTTCTATGTAAGTCAACTGCCACGGATGGGTAAAATCAGACTGACAGATATTAGTTATTTCGCTGCTCATGCCTTTGGCATACCGACTGCAACCTAACAGCCACTACATGCACCGCCTTGCGATTATCTTCCTAACATGCGCCCCGACGTTTGTTATCTTGACGATTTCGTATGAAGGCCTTTTCTATGTGGCCTTCAGTATTACTCTGTTGGCGTGGGTGCGTCTCGAGTATGCTGTTTACGCCTTTACGCAAGGCAAGGCCAAGAAAGAAGCAGCTGTTGCTGAACAACAGAAGCGCGAGCTGGGAACTTTCCGACCGTTGACGCTCGCAGATGCGCGGGTAGCGCTCTTCTTCATGGTGCTCCTGCAGTCCGCCTTTTTCAGCACAGGCAACATTGCTTCCATCTCATCCTTCAGCTTGGATAGTGTTAGCCGGCTGATCCCTGTGTTTGATCCCTTCTCGCAAGGCGCGTTGTTGATTCTCAAGATCATAATTCCCTTTTTCTTGATATCGGCTAACCTAGGGGTGCTGAACAAGAGATTGGGCGTGGCGCCATCTGCCCTTTTTATGTTGGTCCTTGCCGGCAGCGATGTTTTGACACTCTACTTCTTCTGGGTTGTCAAAGACGAGGGCTCGTGGTTAGAGATTGGCTCAACCATCACCCACTTCGCCATTGCCAGTTTTCTGTGCGTCTTTGTAGCGGCGCTGGAACTGGTCAGCGCTGCATTCATCGCTGGCATTGAGGTCGACGATGGAGAGCCAGTGACAATGAACGGCGCGGCTCCAAGCACAAATGGCAAGGTTCCACTAGCTGTCAAGACAGAGTAGCTGTCTGTGATAGATGCTTTCTTCTTGTATTAGACAATACAATGTGCGTAATGATCTTGCAAAGGCATGTTGTAAACCAGCCAACTACTTACCAACGCAAACGTGAAGATGAAACATGTGACAGTGTGACAGGGGCGCAGCGATTTCATGTAGGGCTGAATAAGAAACGCAACGGAAGATGGCCGCAGGTCCTAGTAACATGATCGTGAAGTGGTCGCATTTGAGGGGTTCTTGTTTTTGCTTGGCAATATGCATTCAAGTCTAGCTGCGCATCAGTTGTGCTCACGGACAAGGGCAGCCGCGTGGAATCTGGGGGACGGATTCGGAGGCCCGGAGGTGTGGGTCGAGTTTTGCGGGGGAATTCGCCGTAACGGGAAGGACCCAAGTTTGCATGTGAAATGTTCGATCTGTAACGGCAGGCTCCGACAGGAGCGGACTTGGGCCTAGGTAGGTAATAATTAAAAGGTTCGTTTTTTATGTTTCAGGTGAAACTTACGTATAGCAGCCAATAGATTACAGTCTCGCATATTATATTATGATGTAGCGATGTAGGTCTAACTTATGAAGTCAGACACTCCGTAATTTATACACAACCGCCGAGTCCGCGCAAGAGGTTTCTATTAAATCAAGGCTCAGTCGTACTATAGAGGTTTCTACTGCTTCAGGTCTAGGTAGGTAGAGGGCCAAGCTATGCTAAGTACTTGGGCCACCGCCTTCACGCCCCATAGCCTCTTCACATGTCATGAACCGCAATGACGACGAGCGTATGATGTTTCGATCAAATTCGCCTGGCACCTCATGCTGCAGATGCTCCTTTTGAGTAACATGTAGTCAAGCTGCTACGCCTCCTTTGGATCTCAAACGCAGGCACGCGCTCAAGGATGGCGGGTCACGCGCACACGCCGCAGCTCATCCAGATGCTTCCAACGACGGTCATGACTCTTATTAGTGATAGTGTAGCTCCCGTCGACCCGACCCGGAGGTGGCTGGCTTCAATGCTGTCTGAGTTTGACGAGAGAGAGGGATCTGCTCTTGAATGACGTTTCTTGTGAATGCTCGGTGCCAACCAGAGCGAGCATTAGCTGATTTGCAACCCAGGTCCTGGTCTGGTCTTGGCCTCACAGGAGCGCTTTACTCACAAAACCGTTAAATAAGACGCCGTGCTTAGTTAATTACCATCAACACCTCCTTCGGAGATTGTGCTTGATACGGCATCAATCAGCAACTGACACGGGCTGCGGAGCAGGTTCCATGCAACAGTGGACCCCATTCTGAAAATCTGGAGTCTGTGCAACCCCTACGATCCCGCTATTCCTCCCCTTTCCCTTTCGAAACCTCTCGTTCTACAGTCAGTGTGAGGAGGAGAGAGAGAGGCAGTGTTGTTGGCTCGAGTTGGGTGCACTCTTAACCGCTTTAACGATTCTCTGCATGGAAGCTCACCTATTCTTAATCCCACTGGCAGCCAACTCTGTCGACCTATACCTATACATATACACGCACTCGCATTACAGATCTCTAATTTACAAACCCCCGGCTGCGCCGCTAATAATTGTTACGCGCCTCGGCTGGTCCCATTGCTAGGTTGTAGCTGTCAACTCCATTGTTTGACGCCAACAGCAAAGGTCCCGTTCCTTACCCACGGCGGAACTCACTACCGGCGTAGGGATCCGCCTGCTTACAATTGTCTCCCCGTTGCTGGCCGTGTCGCAGCCCGCGAGTCTCGTCCCTTGGCGTTGGCTGTTTGACTAGAAACAAAAGACAGAAGGCCAAGCAGAGCGAGCTTGTACCTAGTCCAGACCCCAAGGACATCGATCTCTCTTGCGCCTGTCAGATCCGAAACAAGCCAGTTTATATCAAAGGTGACTTGTCGATATTTGAGAACTTCCATTTCAGCGTGTTTCTCTGCCCGTCGGTAATTACCCAGGTCCAGTACCTAGGTGTCCGTGTCGAGTTGAGTCCCGTCGAGTCGTGTCGTGTCAGCGCTTCTGGCTCGTACTGTACCTGTTCCGTACCTGCCTGCCCTGGCCCCGACGCGCAAACCCAGATCCAGATCGCAACCTTTCTACCTTAGGCTCTCAACTCGTCCTCCCCCTCTTCGACCCCGACGTTCCTCGACCGCTTTTACTTCGAATTCCCCCCATAAGCTTTTCCGATTCCATGGACGTGGATATGTCGTCCGGCGGCGGAACACCGCAGGTGCAACCACAAGCGCAACAGCAGCAGCAGCAGCAACAAGGAGAATCGTCCTCTGTCGTGTCGTCGGCGCCAGCTCCGCCCGCTCCCAGCACGTCGACATCAACATCCGCTGGCGGAGTGAGCTTTCGGAGGTGAGTCGCCTTTCCAGCTTCAAGTCCGAGTTGTAAGTGCTGAGTTCGTCCTTTTCCGCAGACAACGAGCGTCGCGCGCATGCGAGGTAAGCACATTCCAAAGTTTCCTTGTCTTCTGCCGAACACCCATGAGAGCCCCATCCCCTCAATATGAGCCGAGGCATTGGCGGGTGCCAACCCACCTCATCATGATTCTACGTCGCATCCCCCGCCAACAGCTACTGCTTCGCGATGCACTTCCTCGACAAACAATTCGTGCTAATTGATGCTAACAACTGTCTTTTCTAGACCTGTCACGCGAGAAAGGTATATTCTCCTATTACCGTACGGCGACATGCGATCTATGCGACCTCATTCGCCCTCGACGTCGACTTTATGAACAGCAGCAATATTAACCTTCTTCATCTACTACATAGGTTCGATGCGACGCCGCAAGTCTCGGTGTACCCTGCACCAATTGCGTTGCCTTCCAGATCGAATGCCGTATTCCAAACCCTAAGCGCAAAAAGGCTCAGGGCTCTGGCAGCCAAACCAACAAGGATTCCGATAGGTATGAAACCTTCCCCTTGTGCGCATGTGTATACCCCCATCGCTTACCACAAGCTTCTGGTATTTAGCGATCGAGGCGATGTCAACGAAGATCCTTCGCCGCGTCCTACGGCTCCCCTAAGTGCTGCAGTGGTCACTCCTCGAGCTCCGTCTGTAAATTACTCCAACAACGGCACTCCTCCCACAGCCTGGACAGAAGCTCAGGCACGTCAAGCGGAAGTGGACAGTGCAACTTACCTCGACATTGTCATGAAACCCAAGTTTACACGCGCCCCCATCACTGAGGCCGGACGAGTCGCATACCTTGGCGAATCCTCTAACCTTACTCTCCTCGTTCACGATCGCCAAGGTTCAGCAGATGTGGTGCATTACCCACTGCCCGAAAACGTACGTGGCTCCCGAGCCCGACTCACGGAGCTTGATAATGTCGAGATTGATATCCTACATCAAAGAGGAGCTTTTCTGCTTCCGCCACGATCACTATGCGACGAACTTATCGATGCCTACTTCAAATGGGTCCATCCTATTGTCCCCGTCATCAACCGTACACGTTTCATGCGACAGTATCGAGACCCCAAGAACCCTCCATCGCTGCTACTCCTCCAATCCGTCCTCCTTGCCGGTACGCGCGCCTGCAACAACCCCCAGTTGATGGACGCCAACGGCTCAACAACTCCGGCTGCTCTCACCTTCTACAAACGTGCCAAGGCCCTTTACGACGCCAACTACGAAGATGACCGTGTGACGATCGTTCAATCGCTTCTGTTGATGAGCTGGTATTGGGAAGGACCGGAAGACGTTACCAAAAACGTCTTTTACTGGAGCCGCGTGGCGACTATTGTTGCGCAGGGCTCAGGCATGCATCGGTCTGTTGAGCAGTCGCAGCTGAGCCGGGCAGATAAAAGACTATGGAAGCGCATTTGGTGGTCTCTTTTTACTCGAGACCGTTCAGTGGCGGTTGCGTTGGGTCGGCCCGTTCATATTAACCTTGACGATGCAGACGTAGAGATGTTAACTGAGGATGACTTTATCGAAGATGAAGCAGATCGGATCAGTGAGTATCCGCCAGATCCCGTTCATGTCCAGTTCTTCCTTGAATACGTCAAACTGTGCGAGATCATGGGCTTGGTGTTATCACAGCAGTACTCAGTCGCTTCTAAGGGCCGACAACGAAATGCCATCGATCTTACACACAGCGACATGGCCTTAGCCGACTGGCTACAGAACTGCCCAAAAATCGTCTATTGGGAGATGCCTCGCCATCATTTCTGGTCGGCACTGCTTCATTCGAACTATTACACAACATTATGTCTCTTACACCGAGCACATATGCCACCAGGTGGCTCCTCACGCCAACCCGATCCCTCGCCTTATCCCTCACGCAATATCGCTTTTCAGGCTGCGGCCATGATAACCTCGATCGTCGAAAACCTCGCCGCGCATGACCAATTACGATATTGTCCAGCCTTTGTTGTGTATAGTCTGTTCTCTGCCCTTATCATGCACGTCTACCAGATGAAGTCGCCAGTACCCTCGATTCAGCAGGTTACACAGGACAGGCTCCGTAGCTGTATGTCAGCCATGAAGGAAATTTCACGAGTTTGGCTTGTTGGCAAAATGGTGTACGCCCTATTCGAGTCCATTATGGGTAATAAGAGCCTGGAAGAGCGGCTACAAAAGGCTGAGGGCAAGCGACACCGAAAAATGCGCCAGAGTCTCTCCGTTTTGGAACAACAAAGTCGACAAGCCGAAGCACCAAAGCGTAAATATGATGACATGGCTATCGATTTTGGTACCAGCACACCTCAACCTCAGGAGTCATACGAGAGGTCAAGGCCCCAAACGCCAAGTGCTGTTAAGGCAGAGCCAACGAGCATAATGCCGCCGCCGGTCACATCGCCTAACGCACGACACAATGCAGCAGACACTTTTATGGGTGGAACAAACTCGCGCCCGCAGACTCGACCAGCAACGCCGTTTAATCCATCGTTTTCAGTGCCACCAACGCCCCCGGATCTTTATTTGGTAACGAGAAACTCTCCAAACTTGTCGCAGTCGCTCTGGGAAAACTTCCAGCCGGATCAATTGTTCCCAGATAGCGCCGGCATGCCAGCTTTCCCCAACCTATCACCAACTCAGACACACAGCAACCTCGATCATAATGCTATGGGTCCAATGCCAGGAAATGGACAAAGTGGGATGCACAATCCACAGGCAGGACAATTTCAACAGCGAGGAAACGGGATGTTGCCTCAAGGTTTCCAAGGACACACCAACATGTGGCAACCCAATCTGGACCCGAACTTGCCGGAGGGGCAGAGTCCGGATAGTTGGAGCACTACATCAGGCCAAGGTCAGGCAGTCCCGACAACACTGAATGTGGAGGACTGGTAAGTATCTTGTGAAGCCGTTGTTTTAGTGCGTCGTTTACTGACATGTTGTCTCAGGTTTCAATTCTTTGGCATCAATGGGAGCGATCCTAATACAATCAATCTTGATATGCCAATACCCTGATTGGCACAGAAAGCCACGGCTGCGCTTCACGGTGGCAAGCCCCAAGTGTCTATTTCCGTGGTCAACGACGGACTTTGACTCGACTTGGTCGCTGAAGCAATGGGCTAATCCGAACCCATCCTTCTACAACTATTTACCGTGGCTGGGTGGCTGAACAATTAGCCAGTCTAAGACTGTCTCTGGAAGCTCTTGGAGAATATTCTCAGAGCCACGGCTTATTGCGACATTGAAACATTATGGAATCTAGATAGAAACCTGTCTATCCGAGTCAGAGTGTCTTGGTGTCATATATGAAGCTCAAGGTCGCGACCACCATTTAGACGCTTAATAACATCCGCGGCCACATCAAGGCCAAACAAACCCATCCAACTTTCCTCAAGCTAATGAATGAATGAATATCCATTCATAACTCGGTTAGGCTCAAGTTATCTAAAATACATACTTAAATGGAGGGGGCTAGTTGAGGCCCGTGGTTTTAGAAGCCCGCCCGGGGTCCAGACGGGATCCATAACCCAACACCTTCTGGAAGGATTTTTTTCAGGGTGTTTGGAGACAGCTTTCAGGGGCGAGAGGGGCTACTTAGTGGGGTTTCTTTAGATATCCGTGCCCAACGCTAGGCCACGGATTACGGCCAATCTAATGCGGACAGAGGCGGACATGTGGACAGGTAGGTTGAGAGTCTTACTCCACGCGGCCCTAATAACCCAGTTCACTCGTTGCTTTTAAAAGGGTTCTTCCTTGGCGGGCTTATGCATGATAATCGAATTGCATAGGTGTCAGTGAGAAAAAGGTAATTAACTAATCGTGTAGGTACTTGAAATGATGTTTTTAGCTCTAAATCAAGCTCGTGTAAGAAGCTCTTTATACTTATCCAGACAGTCGGTCTTGGAATGGATTGGCGGGTTTAAACAGACGCTGATCGAGTCACGGCCGGTTGCATCGTTTACGTAGGTACCAAGCCCTTGTACCTAGAGTTCGGCTGGCGCTAGACCCCGGCCAGAGCAAGCTTGTCCCCAAGAACGACACCTCAATCACATCGAGTCGAGTCCCACGACAGACCAGAATCCAGACCACGACAGCTTAAATCCCCTAATCTAATCATTAGCCAAGAGTGAATACGACATCCAAAACACCAGCAATACAGTATTGCCTCTGGCCAATCTTACTCATCGTCTCCGCCGAGCAGCGATCGGGGATCCCCTAGAGGACCCCATCTCCGCCTCCTCGTTATCTCGCCTTTCCTGCCCATTATCTCGTCTCCTCTCCTCTCCTCTCCTTGATACATCTCGTCCGTCTGAATGACTGCGACTACGAGCTTTGTAGCCGCGCCATAAGTGCCACGCACTGATGCAAACCCTCAGCTACGCAATTCGCGAGCGCCTATCATGACCGATCCGAGACGCTCTGCGAGGCCTTCGCCGCACCGGTCCTCCTCGGCCCTGGCGCCCGCCAACCACTCCTCAGATTCCGCCTCTGTCCGCCCTCGAAATCGCCGTCTCGCGAGCACTCTCGACGATGAAAGTGACGCAGCCACTTCCCGCGAAGTCAGCCGCTCCCGCCGCGGCCGTAACCTCGACATACACGATGCCACAGCCTCCCCTTCTCCTGCCCGGAGCTACGGCCTCTTATCAGCCTTGAGCCCTGCCAACAGCCGCTCCGTGAGCCCTCTCCCCTCAGAGCGAGGCGGCGCCAGTCCTCACCGCACCAACAGCGCGGCCAACTTGACCAACTTCTTGAACGACTCCCTGACGCAGAGCTGGGCTTCAATTCAGGGGTTCACATCCTCTCTTATATCGGGCGACAACGGCACGGGCCGGAGGTCTCAATCCCACAATCGAGCGGGCTCTCGACCTGGGACTTGGGACAAGGAGTTTTCTAGTGGTTCTGGCTCGAAGCAGACCGCTGGTGCTTGGGGTCCCGCGCCTCCAAAGGAACCAAATTTGAATGACGTGGGGGCTGGCTCACGGGCAGAGCGAGACGCTGCTCTCAAGGCTGCGAGGAGAGCTATGGTGTTGGAGAGCCATGACGGTGTCAACGGAGGGCTTGATGTCAGCGGGAAACACAAACGACGAAACTCGGACGAATCTGCCCCTGAGCAGCCCCAGCCTCAAGAGTATCTGGTCTACATTCACAAGGTCGAGCCCAGCGACACATATGCTGGCCTGATTCTGAGATACCAGTGCCGGGAGGATGCTTTCAGAAAGGCCAATGGGCTGTGGACACGGGATAGCGTGCAGATGCGCAAATGGCTTACAATTCCGGTCGATGCTTGCGATATCAGAGGACGGCCATGCGATCCACCCTCATGGCATAACTCGCATGGTGTTGATCTACTAGCTCCGACACCAGCTGCTGAAGAGGGCATTCAGACGGCTGTTCATGATGACTTTTTCAGCCGGCCAACCAATGGGACGCCATCAGCGACCCAGACGGTCGAGGAAGAGGAGAGGCCGTGGACACACGTACGGTGGGTCAAGATCGACTCATTCCCACAGCCAGTAGAGATTGCACGAGTTGCTCGAAATGCCATGGGTTACTTTCCGCCTCGAAGGAAGAAGAGTATTAGGACTATATCTACACTTTCGACGCCCCGTCAAAGCCTCGATCTATACAGTAACCCTCCCGGATCAGCGGGCACGTCGTCTCGCCGCCAGAGCTCTCTTGGGCACCGGCCCCAGCTCTCGGGTACAGTCACATCGAGTCCAGGACGGGGTGCGATCAGTGAGGGCGGCGAGTCTTTACCTGCTTGGATGCGTGGACCAGGAGGCGTTGGAACCATGGGCAGAAGTACGCGGGCACCCGGGCCTGACAAGGATTACCTCACTACATGGACCAAAAAGCATCTACCTGGACTCACCCTGGAGGGCATTCCATCGATGTCCATCATGGGCTCAGAAACAGCACGATTTGGTTTCAAATCAGGAGAATCGTCAACCATAGTTGAGAACCATCCGGGAGAGGGGCAAGATGTTAACTCAACAACACAGCAAGGGAACGGGCTGGACAAGGCGGCGGCAGCTGTCGAGACCTGGCTTAGGGGCGCACTCTCACGCAAGCCAAGCTCACAACTGGATAGGATACGTGGAGCTGAGGGCAGGCCTGAGCGGAATGGCGACCTGATAGAGTTGACGGATACTGGGAGCGATGATGGGGGGGCTTCAATGGGAGGACCGAGCAGTATGATGGAGTCGGTACAGATTGGGAGCAGCAGTCGGAACGAAGGCGAGGGAGCTGTCCGAGGACGGATGGTGGCCAAGGGCGGTAAGGATGATTGAGAGAAAACAGCGGCGTTAAGTTGTGGGCGAGTGTGCATGTTGAAACTACTATAGTCTTAGGCTGCGAGGCGTTGGGAGGCATTCGCGATTCTTTCTTCAGGATACTGGATACTGCATAAGTTTATAGCAAGGCAAGTGAAGTTGACCAAGGTAGCGACAGAAAAGACTAGGTAGCAGATTTTGACGGAATATAGTCGGCCTTTTGCTTCATCTTGCAATATTCTAACTACCTATAAGCTGAGTGAATGGCTGGTCCCTTAGTTTAGCGCGCGTCATGCATTGAGTTATCCCCACGTCATTCCCGGCCTCGACTAAACTGCGTGGCTCTCTGCTTTCAACACCACGACTTATTACTTGCTGTTATTAGCCAAGCCATGCTCAACACGAGCAAACATCATATACGGCTACTGCTCCAACATTGATAGGCCTCGCAAACATGCCCGTCTGCATTGAATGTCGACACCCCGTCAAGACGCTCTGGACGCAATACTCTGGCGCAGGGGACAAGGCCAGCGGGCACAATATCCGGCTCACTGTGTGTCGCAACTGCGGCCGCTTCTGCGACAAGTATGTAGAGCATGACTTTGTCGTGCTTTTTATCGATCTGGTTCTCATAAAGCCTCAGGTGGGTTTTCATTTTCTGTTGTAGCCCCTATCTTTTAAGTTGGATACTGAAACGTTGCAGGTATATCGACATTTACTATACAATACGTTGATGCGCGACGACGATCGCTTGGATGTAAGTCATGACTTCTACAACAAAGTAAAAGATACCATACTGATGGAGTTGTACAGCCTTCTATTCTTCGTTTAGGCGTCCTACTACTTCTTTTTGACGTCTACTTGACATGGGCACGTCTCGAAAAGCAGACGGTCCCTGATGCCGTGCCAGGCGCAAGTAATCTAGGCAAACTGGCACAGCAGCCTATAGTCTTTCAATATCTCTTCTTCCGCAAGAAATCCCAAATGATGCTATTACCAAATGACATGAACTAACTCTAAGCATAGTCATATTTTGCGCCCTCTCCACAGCAGCGTTCCATGTGAGCATCCGCTTCCTCACATCGTCCTTCTTCTCCCCCCTCAACGCCCTGGGCATCCTCCCTCGGTACACGAGACCCAATTCAGTATCAACAGCCCTTCTGGTGTCGTCATCCACCAAACTATTTCCTATCCTCATGGTGATATGGGACTACGACGTCCCCGCCTCGGCTCGTTCACTGGGCTGGGCCGTCGTGGCCAACAATGTCGAAGCCCTACGCATCCTCCTTGACTGTGGCTATGCAACAGCATGTCTGCTTGCCATCGCTGGAGCGGCCTCGCGCTGGGTTGTCGGTCGCGCTGTCTTGCTGGCTGCAGGTCTTGCGGACGTTGACTCGATAGGCGAGAGCGGCGTGGCGGCAGACGGTAAAGCACTCTGGGCACTCTTGATGTATGCGGGAGAATGGGCAGGTCGACTTGCTGTCGGGTAGGACTATCCACAGTAGCTGAGCAGTCACGGCATGGAGGGTCGGCGGTGGTGTTATCTGCAAAACGCATTCTTGGCTTGATAGAACAGGCGTTCCAACTCCGTATGTAACAAAACAAACAATACCGATATGAGTGTTTAAAAAAGGTCCAACATGGTAAAATTACAACCGCATCCTCGCAACAGTCCCTCCCATCCGTCCAGCTCTTCCCAAGGGCATATAGTACGTCATCTAATCAAGGTACTCTTCTCGGATACCGGTTTTTCTCGGCGCGATGAGGGGGTGCAGTTGGGCGAGGAACGTAATGGTCCACATGAGATAGCAGCTCACGATGGCGAGGATGGCAGATGACCGCCAGAGTCTGTAGCAAGGAACAAGAGGTCAGCTATGGATGTTTCGTCGCCAACACCCAGCGGTGAGTTCGAGAAGAGGTAAAACTGACACTTGGTTTTCGCCCTTGGGAGCAAGGAACCACGAGGCCACGCACAAGGCCGCGATGACAACCAGGCCGATAAAGACGGCGTATCTGCGCTCTGGTTAGCCCTTCCACGCGTCGTTAGCAGGGGCGGCGTCCTGCTGTTTACCCTTGAGCCATGGTTTCGGTTGCGCTTCGAATATATTTCCCGCCGGCAGGAGAGCGTCGTTCGGTTGAGAGCGTGGAATTAAAGGTGGAGGTGGAGGTGGCGGATTTGCGCTGAGGGAGCTTTCGCAAGTGTTTGGTGTCGTCGATGGTTGAGAGCTTGTTGCTATTGTAGATTGGTTGCATCACTGGACAGCGACAGGAGTTCAATGATGAGTCAGCCACTCGCCAAGTCCCTCCTTACCCTAGAGCAAATGCAATAACAAGAAAGAGATGCAAAGCTTGTACATTCAACTACAAAGTATATCCCAACCAAATGCTATTTATTGCTTCTCTAGCCTAAGCGTCGTTCTCATACTTCAAGCCAGCTTCCTTTCGTACTGCTCCGTAAATTCCAGCCATGTCAGCATTTGGTGGATGGTCCTCATCTTGCAAGTGCGCATGAACAGCCTCAATGTTTCGCAACTTGACACCAGCAGATTTAGCCAAGCTAAGGGCATGACCAGCATCCTTTCTCGCCAGATTATATGCAAATAGTGGTTCCTCACGCTTATAGTAATCTCCACTGAGCATGCGCCTGCTGTACTCTGTGTAGACCCCTCCAAAGACGGACTTGACAAACTGGTCGATAGGTTCACTTCCCAGACCCGTCTTCTCGGCCACGACGTGCGCCTCGGCGAGCTGCTCAACCATGTTCAAGATGAAGGTGTTTCCGAGCACCTTGAGAGTCAAAGCCTTGGTGTATGGCTGGTCCGACAGGTCGATGTCCGCGACGGACGTTACGCCCTGGAAGAACGGCTTTGCCCTCGCAACACTTGCAGAAGGTCCGGCGAGCACACCGATGAGCTTTCCCGCCTCAGCCATGGCCGGAGCACCGAATACAGGCGCAGCAACAAACTCAGCACCCTTTGCTAGGACGTCCTTTGCGATGGCTTCAGTTGTCTCGGGGTGGATGGTAGAGCTCTCGATGAAGAGCTTGCCCTTGACGTCGCCCTCGAGGAGCTTCTTGTAAGTCTCCTTGACGGCTCCGTCATCGGAGATACATGAGAAGATGACATCGGCTCTTGAAACGCCGTCGGTGAGAGACTCGACCACCTCGGTTTTGCCAGCTGCAAGAGTCTTGCTGAAGTCAATGGCTCGCTGGTTTGAGCGGTTGAATAGGAGCAGGGGACCGTCGAAGTTGCCTTTCTCGACAATGTTCTTGGTTATGCCCTGCCTTGATCAGTTTCTTGCCATGTCTCTTGTTGATGAATTGTTGAGACTCACCCTGCCCATATTTCCGAGGCCAATCCATAGAAGTGTAGGAGCCATTGTGACTATATGTAGTATCGTTAGTGGATGTAGACAGTGATTGTGAGAATTGGTCGGATATTCTGCTCTGTCAATGCGTGATTTATAAGAACCTGTTGGTTCGGGAATATGAAGAAAGCGGAGTAAAGATTATAAATGCTGCACCGCGAAGTTGAGTGGGTGTTTACGGCCAGTCAGTCAACCAACGTCACTATATGCAGAACCTCACTTTCAACAATAACGTAATGCTGATACGGTCGACATTACAACCTTCCGTTTTCTATATAAAAGATATGTTGTAGTCTCACAGTGTTTACAATACAAAGATATTATCATGAAAGCTGAATGTCTTGTCCGTGTCTGCCTCCATTTCCCATCATGCCTAACCCTGGACTCGGCACTTAAACTATGACGCCTACGGGCGGCTATGGATCGGACCGTCGTTGGATACCTACCTAGAGCTTCCCCATGTTCGCTTCAACCGGAATCTGGAGAACTCATACAGATTAGATCGCATTATTATACTTTTGACCAGCAACTGATGTCTTAAGAAAACCATGTATGAACTACTAAAAACTACCTATTAAACTTATTACTTTCTTAAATCAACCAATTACAGCTATTGTCCTCTTGATACCCACTCAAGAATACCGACGATATCCTCAGTCACTAGCGACATCGGCGTCAAACCTGGGGCTTATCAGCTTATCTCCCCCAGAAAAAAGCTGCTCTACCTCCACTACCCGTGCATCAGGTCCAAGTCCTTCGCTTGCTATTGACTCACGACAACGGTTGCACTGCATCACTCTCCAACTGGAGATATTTCGGCAAGGCCGTACGTTCAGCGATGCTCTGCAGCTAGTATTGATTTTCTCCCCCTACGGCCGCTCTTCAGTCTTTCAATCGCAGGTCATCCGGGGGAGGTTGTTGCTCGTCATAGCCCCTCTAACCACTCTTAATTATCCCCCACCAAGGTTAGCTACAGAACTCACGTCTGTGGCATCATGAGCTGGCCTCGAGTATGGGAACGGGTGCCGCGGTGCGGTAATTGTATCTCAAACACCCAGTCGCGCCTTGTAGGCTCTTCACCCAGCGTCGCGAATTCCATCCGGTTTCGGTATCGCAACTATGCTTCGCAGGCCGGCAACGGAACTTCGCCGTCATCAAGTCTCAGCACGGGCGCTACTCGTCGTCGCATGTCAGCGGCATCTGCAGCTCGAGCTAAGAAAAAAGTTATCGATAGAGTAAGTTACCTAAATAATCTTACTGCATTACACATCTAACATATTCTTAGGACTTAATCCTCTCTGTTCTGGAAGTCTCAGCGACCAAGCGCGATGCCAAAGGCTACCTTCAAAAATATGTCGGCAATCCAAAATCTCTGGCCGAGGCGCCATTATTCGTCCAGGGCGATCCCCAGCATGAAACGGCGTTCGACACCTCGCGACCTCCTCACCTTGCTATCATGAAGCTTCGTGCTCCCCAGGAGATTGATGCCGGAACCCTCGACGGAATAGCGAATACACTATCTCAACTGCGTAAACTTGGTCTTCTAAGTGTAGTTGTTGTCGATTGTGGTCCTGATGAGCACCGCACGACCTTCGAGAACCAAGCCTTTCGCCTTTGCGAGGCCATCGACAGCTTTGGGAACCACGGAGCCCGCCTGGTTAATAATGCGTTTGTGTGCTCGGAGCCCCAGCTAGAAGGGGATGCGCCATCTGCGTTGTCATCAACCAATATTCGGGTGCGAGCTCCTGGCTTCATTGACCGCATTCTCCATCACCGCATGATGCCAGTTATACCTTCGATCATCACCCGCGATGAACTCTTATCCCCTCAGCCAGTTGACTCAAACGAAATCGTGCTGGCTCTTACCAGGTACTTTGCAGGCTTGCAATTCAACACTCCTAACAACCCTGCCGAGGCCAATGATACAGAACCCAACCCTATTGCTCTGGTCGAGAGAATCATTATTCTCGATCCACTTGGGGCAACTCCAATGACAGGCCGACCTGGTGCCGCCCATCGGTTCATCAACTTGGAACAAGAATATGGTCCAATTCTAAAAGAGCTTATGGGCCCAGATGGATCCCCCCTGGCGGAAGACAAAGGGCATCGCGCCTCAATAACCGCACATGCTGCCAATTTGGCTCTTGCTAAAGATACA
Organism: Fusarium sp. NRRL 66739; assembly: GCA_021655895.1. NCBI lineage: Eukaryota > Fungi > Ascomycota > Sordariomycetes > Hypocreales > Nectriaceae > Fusarium > Fusarium sp. NRRL 66739. The sequence continues at coordinate 22,435 of JAJJWO010000155.1, forward strand.
CTTGCGATGCTTCCGCACACATCATCGGCTCTCATCACTACGCCTGATGCTGCGGCCAATATAGTCAAAAGCACGAGGCCCAGCGAACTTGACGACACCGATTCCCCTTTTGAAATTGGCGGTATGGTCACAACTCGACGGAAGAAGAACCCGTTGCTACACAATCTTCTCACAGACAAGCCTGTCTTCTCTTCATCGCTACCAATGGCCCGCGCTCCAACCAACTCGGGCAAGCAACATACTACAGGGGTATCTATGGGCTCAACACTTCTTAAAAGGGGTATGCCTCTTCGAGTATTCCCAAATCCCCGGGAGAGCCCGTGGCGCCCACCTCGGCCTGGTGGCCCCAGGCTACGCTTGACCGACAAGTGTATCGATCTTCCTCGACTGGTTCACTTGATTGAAGACTCTTTTGGCAGGAAACTGGATGTTGAGGACTATCTTAACAGAGTGAACGAGAATATCGCCGGCGTCATTATTGCTGGGGAGTATGAAGGGGGCGCTATTTTAACATGGGAAAAGCCTGAGGGGTTAGACGACCAGACTGCATATGAGCAAGACCGTTACGTGCCGTATCTGGACAAGTTTGCTGTATTGAGGAAGAGTCAAGGCAGCGGCGGCTGTGCCGACGTTGTGTTCAACGCCATGGTGCGAGGTTGCTTCCCTGATGGTGTATCATGGCGAAGCCGAAAGGACAACCCCGTTAATAAGTGGTACTTTGAGCGATCTATGGGAACCATGAAGCTGTCGGACAGCAACTGGACCATGTTTTGGACGACGCCCAACTTGGACGGCTTAAGTCAAAAACTTGAGGATTACGAATCGGTATGCCGGGGAGTAGAGCCGTCATGGGCGGACAACAAGCACATTTTGGACTGAGAAAGGAGAGGTATAGACAAAATTCAAGGGGCTCAAAGATACATACAGGTGGAGTGGTTTTAGGATAGTCGTTAACGGAGCGATGCGTACGGAGTTTAAAAGCCTTTGATGGCAGACTTGCTAAGACCTGGTCAGCACCGACAATTGATTTGTACATATTACGACAAATGCCTCGTGTTGCACGTGAAAGGGAGTCGTCATCAGAGTGGCTTGCTTGTCTTGCTGTTTTTATTGAAGGCTGATACATACGACCCTTGTGGCTGGAGCTGCCCGCAGCAGCAAGAGAGCTAGGGCCACCTGGCGGATCTGCGCCTAATAGTGGCGGACCCGTTAAGTGAAGGAGGGGGAGCAAGCCCCTGGAAAAGGGAAAAACCCAAGGCTCCAGGCTGCAGGTGCTGTGGAGATTTCGCTTCTGACAGCCAGCGTTCTCTCCCGTCTACGTTAGTATTCTATCTTGACGCCAAAGCCAATTCAATTTCCTGCCCCTACCTAAACTTCCAGTCCAACGACTTTATACCAGCGAACCGTTTCATCACTCCAAACCCCGATTAATCCGTCAAGATGGACTTCGGAAACATTGGCAAGAACCTCACGTATGTGCTCCCCTGGCGTCGTCGAGATTAGCAGTAGAGCTGCGCTATCTGGTCCCTTCCAAGCTCTATCCAGTCGTCATCTAGTCCAGCGCTCACCACTCAAAACAGCAGCTTCGGGGCCTCAATCACCCCCTTTGCGTCGCGAACCTTCCAGTATACCAAGGAGCAGTTTGGACAGACTGAGGACAAGGTGGGTTGAGCCATCCGCACTCTATCGCGCAGTCGCTAAACTGACATGTGGCCTACAGACCCAGCTCCCTCCCGACTACATCGACCTCGAGAAGCGCGTCGATGCTCTCAAGCAGGCTCACCAGAAGATGCTTGCTGTGACGTGAGTCTACCGGATACATCCCTTTGCCCTGACTTGGTTGGCGCGGGATAATCTGACATGGCATTTTATAGCTCGCAATACTCCAACGAGGCCTACGACTACCCCCCCAACATTAAGGAGACTTTCCAGGACCTCGGCCGCACTGTCAGCGAAAAGGTCCATCTCCTGTCCTCTGCTACCTCTCCTGCCGAAGCCCAGGCTGCCCTCGTCGCTCCTCCTGCTGCCAAGCCCCAGCCCAAGACCTTCAGCCATGCCGTCGCTCGCGCCAGTCTGGCTAGCAGCCAGCTGCTTCACCAGCACCACACCGGCGCTGGTGAGGACCCCCTTGCGACCGCCCTGGAGAAGTATGCGCTCGCCAGCGAGCGTGTTGGCGAGGCCCGTCTTGCCCAGGACGCCCAGATCCAGAGCCGCTTCCTTGCTGGCTGGAACACTACCCTCAACACCAACCTGACCTTCGCTACCCGCGCCCGCAAGAATGTTGAGAACTCCCGTCTTTCTCTGGACGCTGTCAAGGCCCATGCCAAGGGAACCACTTTCCGTATCGGCGGACACGCGCAAGGCGACCAGTCGCATGAGGAAGAACTGAGCCCTGAGGCCCAGGAGGAGATTGAGAAGGCTGAGGACGAATTCGTCACTCAGACCGAGGAGGCCGTTGGTGTCATGAAGAACGTGAGTTGGCGCCCAGGTTGAGAAGTATCAAACGCAATCATACTAATCGAGCTAGGTCCTCGACACACCTGAGCCCCTGCGCAACCTTGCTGAGCTTGTTGCTGCTCAGATTGAGTATCACAAGAAGGCATACGAGATCCTTACTGAGCTCGCTCCCGTCATTGAGGGCCTCCAGTCTGAGCAAGAAGTTAGTCGCGCCTCTGCTTTTTAAGTAAACATGCTTTGAAGGGGGGCTGACATTTTGCACTTTAGGCCGCTTACCGAAAGAGCCGAGAGGAGTCTTCCTAAGTTAGCGACGACTGGTTCATGATTTAGAGTCGCCCAAAGTTGCTGCATGGATGTGCTGGCTCAGCTTCAACAAAGTCCGTGTCCTTTAGCGAAGGCAACATGTATTGTGTGTTTCCTTTTTTTAGTTTTCCTGTGTCAAGATCACATATATGTCTGGAAGGGATAAGGGTATCGTCTTGACAAAGGTATTGAGATATCAATCAACTCAAGATTTGAGGGTTTCTTTTCTTTATACGTCTAAAGCTTGAAGAGTTGAGTGGCCAAGTCCAAAGAGAAGATGATTCCAGTGATGTGTAAGCTGAAGACTGGTTGTTGACCAACCTTTTCGTTCCTGTGCATCTTTGGTGAGAATAGACATCTACCGTTTACGTTTCAATACGTCGATTCATGTGAAAGACCTATCGGCTTTACAACCCCTTGATTTTATTCTGAATAACTACCTAGGTGGTTTGGTATTTAGTGATATTGAGCTTGGTGGGTCACGTGAATATGCACGTGCGGATTAGATCGGCAATGCTAGGCCAAGAGTCCAATGAGGTCAATTCAATTTCCTCTGACCATTCCATCAACCTCGAAGCAACGACGAAAGCCATTGCCAATTGACCTCGCCCAGCATGAGGCCGACAGCTCGTGTGTTTGCGCGCTACCTTGAGGCCGGCACTCCCACCGGCCTCACCGGTCTCTGGACTCATGCCACGCCCCGATCGACCCTCCTCTACCTCTACGGCACCACCCTCAGCAAGCTCCAGAACATCCCCGAGACCTCCATGTACCGCCAATCCGTCGAGGCCGTCACCAAGCACCGCATGTCCCTCGTCGAGAAGACTGTCCCCCCCGGCTACGACGAGTGGGCCGCAAAGGCCAAGGAGCTCGTGAGCAAGAACCAGTCGCAGTTCCGCGTGGCCAGCGGCCGCGTCGACGGTAGCGAGGCCCACACCGTCAAGCTCGGCGACAAGATCTTTGTCGTCGGCCGAAAGCATGACGAGGGCGATATCCGGCTCGAGGAGTGGAACGGTGAGGAGGATGAGGGTCCTGAGTACGAGGGTGTCCGGACACTCAAGGAGCGGGCGGACCAGGTCACCTGGGCGGAGCGCAAGCCGCTTGAGGACCACGAGAAGATTGAGTGGGAGGATGAGCCTCAGATGACTGCGGACCAGTGCGTTTAAACCCCAATACATGGCCTTTCGCCGTTGGTAGGACGGTTGGACTAATTCGTGCGGCAGAGTCTCGGAGCTCGAGACAAAGATTGGAGCCGGCCTCATCGAGGAGGTTATCCAGGTCGCCGAGGGCGAGCTCAAGCTGGTTGAGACCATGGAGCAGACCAAGGTGTAAGTCGAGATGCGCTGCGTCGTTGGGCTTGGAGTTGTGCTAACAGTAGGCTACAGCTGGGAGGATCTCGAGGAGAAGCCAGTCCCTGGTCAGTGGACATACTTTCCCCGAACTTGAGCAGAGCAGCCAAAGATGAAGAAATTGTAAAAGTAGAGGGGAGGGGGGTTGTGTACATAGGATGATTATGCTGGGCTTTACAATTGGGTCAATAGAGCTCTCGACTATCTCTACGAGTATAATCGTGATGATGTTGAATCATGATGATGATTTTCCAAGACCATCAGTTTCGGATAGCAAAGTTATTGCTACGAATTCAGCCCTTTCAAAACAAATGATTGACTTCTAGAGTTGACACAAACGGTTGACTTTGTCAATCTTGTATTTATACCGCCTTATCGTTCACCTATAAACGCCTTATTGACACAAAGCTCTGGTGGGGCAAACCTCGAAGACTTTCAACGCTTCATATCAATCAACCTCTGACCTTACACCACACCACACCACACCCTCACCAAAAAAGAAAATCATGTCTTTTCTCGACCCCCCATCATTCTCACAACAGAGCAGATCCATCAAGCGCAAAAGATCAGAAATCCCAGATGGCGACCTCCCAAGCTCCCTCCCTCCAAGCTCACTCTCCATCAACCCGCTCAGCCACTCCCCCGGCATAGTCGCCCAGTTCGCCATCGCAGGCCTCTCAGAAACAGACGAGAACCCTTCACAGCGCATCCGGGACTTTCCGCACCGTGGCCTCGGCGCCGCTACAGCCGAGCCTGAGACTGAAGAGGACGAGGACCCAGAGACCGAGGGCGATGAGGCAGCGCGGCCAAAGGCGAAAAAGTCGACGAGCCGTAGACGTGGCGGTCACTTTGACGTTCTCCTGCAATCTATTCATCACTTTATAGATCAGGGCGAGATAGAAAAGGCGTCTCGAGCTTATGGTCTGCTTCTACAGCTGCGACCGTCAGGTCGACCTATGGAAGTTCGACAACACGATCTCTGGGCCATTGGCGCAGAGATACTCATGCGTCAAGGCGAAGATTCTTCCCAATCGGATGAGCACCAGGATGAGACTCGAGCAACATCAGTGAAGCGATGGGGCCGCGCAGCAAACATGAGCAAGGTTAGGGCCTACTTCGACACCTTGATCCAGCAACATCCCTACGACTACAGGACGCCCAAGATTGTCTCGGCTTTGGATTTTTGGATTGCAATGTTTAGCTGTGAGATCTACAACACGCACGCAGAGCATGTGTTGGGTCTAGAGCGACTGGCACTCGAGGCTGAGCAGGGTCCTCGTCGCGAATCCTTTGGCCACGATGATAGTTTTGGTAGCGATGACACCGAAACATACGAGGCGAGGCTGGTACAGAAGAGAGACGAGCTTCGACTTCAGGCATTGGCTGCTATGCAAGACATCACAAAGAGGATGGACGCGTTGATGCAGGACTTCCCCTATTCAAGAAACCAGCATTATCTTCGGTTGCGAGCAATGGCCTCCCTTTACATCGCAGATTTAGTCCTTCCCGTAGGCTCTGTCTCTATGTTACAGTCCCAAGGAGCGCACAAGGCCAGGCAGATGGAGCAAGACAGGGCAAAAGATGCATTGGAGAAGATCGTCACGTATGGTGGCGTATTAGATGACGCCGCCCTGAACGTCTTGAATCCATCAGACGACTCTGAAGGAGATACTTCTATACCACTATACTCAAGCCTTCCCATAAGGGGGCTTTAACTCTGGTCAATTGGCCCTCAGCCATGTTAGACTAGCACCGAAGGGGTAGCAGAGGCAGATGCTCTCGCTGGGGCCTTGTTGGCCCAGCGCTGGAGAATCAGTGCTTGATTCGAGCTTCCCACCACGACACACCACTCTCCTCCTGGGCTCCAGGCTGCCTGTCGTCCTACAAAGTTGGCCGATGAAGACTCTGTCTTATGAGCCTTCAAGGGTTCGTGAGGATCATCCTGGCTGTACCTAGACGCCCATGTTTCCAGGGTCTCTGCGTTATAATCGCCAATTTCCTCGCTCAGACGAATTGCGTCAGCTCGGAATGTGCTCGATGTGTCCTTGTCGGCACCTCCGTGTCGGCCTTTATTAGAATCCGCCTTGGAACGACCTTTTACAGGCCTCATCCAGCTTGGATGGGGCAGCGGCTCGCTCTTCTTTCTCTGGGGGTCTTTCAGCGCCTCTATAAACTCTCGGTAGGCTACTAAGCGCTCAAAATCCCAGAAAAACACGTTCCCGCCAGCGTTGCAAAAGGCCAAAACCGGATGTTGGTCCGGTACAAAATGCAATTTGAAACGCATGAAGAACTGTGGACCGCAGTTAGGGGTATGGAACTGGAGTAGCATGGTATACTGAGATGGACATTGTGGTGAGATGGTTGGAACAAACGCCGAACGCGTGAGACGACTCGCTTCGTCGTAATTAGTTGGAACGGTAGTCTGGGCAGGCGGAGCTATGTTCTGAGGAGGGGGCGGGTTTGCTGATGAAAAGCCCTCGATTTTCCAGAGCGCAATAACATTGTCGTGGCATGCCCTAGAAAGAATGCAGTCGCCATAAAATGCCACACTATCTTCTATCAGACTCGGTACTATGGGTAACGCATATGGAACATACCAATCGATAATGCCGCTATGTACAGCTGATGTAGAAAAATGAGGATAATGAACACGGACGGGAGTAGTGATCGGCTCGGTAGGCAGATCAGGTAGAGTCCACTTTGACATGTTAGAGTAGTACATCGTGAGCCATCCGGAGTAGTTACCAGGTTGATAATCTGATCATGACCAGCAGAGAGAATGTACCGCCCATTGTCGTGGAATGCCTAGTATAGATGGTTAGTAGACTTATTTACCTGGACTAGAAAGCCCAAGACTCACCAAGCTCAGAAGATCCCACGAATGACCTTCACCGGCAAGGATAGCCAAGCACGGGCGGTTGCTATGTACAGGGTCAATACTCCAGACACGAATGCTTGTGTCACCAGAAGCAGAGGCGATGATAGATGAGTCGGCGGGTGAGGTTGCTAGGTCATTGACATCCTGTTTGAAATGAGTTCCTGTCCCAAGTGTTTACAAGTTGGGGATAGATGGACGAACACCTCCATGGCCAGTGAGGCACTTGAATTCAACAAGGGTCAGTATTCCGTCATTGTACAGCATTTGCTAGGAATGAATAATTACCCTGTAAAGCTTTCCGTTCACAACATCATAGATCTTTACTTTAGCATCGACTCCACCAATACAGAGGTAAGGAGCTCCAGTTGCAGGATCCTTTGTCCAGGTACAACAGCATGCGGAGGCCTCATCCTAGACAATCTTTAGCCACTCTGAACAGGTATAGATGACACATTGAGCAATACCTACATCGTCATCTCTGATCACCGAGAGTGTCTCACAGGGGTTCCCTTCGGCGGTCTGATCAAGAGAACAGATAACGACCTGAATGTTCGTGAGAAGTTGATTCCGCGGGGTGAACCAGTTCAAGGGCAACTAACATGCTTTTTGCTAACTGCGGCGAAGACAGGGACTGCATCTAGGGGCTGGTAAGGGCAGAATTTGACGTCGAAGAACTCTGCAGTTAAGAGACAACAGCCCTTGCGTTAGCGAATGATGCATGAGCCATGAGGCGGTATAGAGAAAAGGGGAGTATACCCGCAACATTGTCATCTTCAAGAAATTCCGTATCATTCTATCAATAGTATTCGTTAGACCGTGCAATGCGATAGGGAGGCACGTGAGGAGTTACCTCGAAGGCGAATGAACAGCGTAGCTTGGGTAGCTCAAAGGCATCGTCGTCTGTTGTAATGGCCATGCTGCCAACCCAGACAAGCAGCTAGCTACAGCGGCTGACTTTGTCGGTTAGGTATATGAAGGCCCGGAAATATGTAGGTAGTGTAGGTACTGGGATGCGGAGCACGTGGGATATGGAAACAACTGCTCTGCTCCTTGTGGGCGTGCAGATAAGCAGGTGCTTACTACCTAGGTATTGGTGTGGTGGAGGCCTGTTCGAGATGAGAGGTTGAAAAGTCGACGACTAAACGAACGCTTTTGAGAAGAACTAAAAGCGGCGTTGTTAGAGACACGCAAGGGGATCCAAAGGCGTTAGATTCCGAGACGCGCGTGTCCGGGGCTGAATTAAGAATGAGTACTTGTTTTCTCCTTGTCTAAGCTGTAGATTAATTCGTGGTCAAAAAAATGAAGTAAAAAACGATCTGCTTGACGCGATGCGCGCGACGTTGAGAATGATGCCGGGTGTTGTTGATAGAAACCGACAGCGGCATATCGGTACCTGCTTACGCCTAGCGTTTCAGTGGAGCCCAAGCCAGTCTTTGGCTGGGAACATGCTTAGCGGGAATGGAAGCGATGGGACGGGAGGTGAGGTGGACGTCCTTCATGCCTGCCAAACAACAAGACTCTTTCTTATTAGCGAGCAGGTACCACCAACGGTTACATCCCAGTCCAGCAAGTTAACGTCTTTCAGCACTGAATCTTGGTTTAGAGGTACCTTGGCCTTTAGGTTACCTAGTACCTAGCCACAGGTAGGGAACCTTGGAAGAAAGGTTTGATAATACATCGGTTTTTTCTATGCTCAACTAACAATTTCATAATAGCGTCTTTTTAAACCCAGCACATGTTACCAATACTACCTAACTTGGGCAACTTACTTGCTTCGATGTTGGTATTGGCTCAAGTGAGCCTCAACCCACGATCCGACCAAGACTGGGTCTTGGCATAAGACTAACAATGCACCTTACAATGTGACAGCTACCCTGAGGTGTCTAGGTGTCCTGGGACAATATTCGAGAGTTCCATCTTTTCTTCCTGGGTGTGATCAAGGTACAGCTTGGATAAATCTTTGGCTGTTGAGTAGACTCTCGGGATGTTTGCAGCTCCCTTAAATCTGAATAACACGAGGATGGCAAAAGGCCTCGCAAGCGGACTACTCGCCATGCATAAACGTTTGCCTGCCTCATCATGGCATCGTACAAGTGCGCGCTTGATCTGACCTCGTCCGATCTGGACCTTGTGTCTAGGCGGTCAAACCGAGATGCCCGCTCAACGTCTTAGTCATTGATTATACCCGCGTCATCTTGTCTCTAGTTTGTACGTTTCATAGATGTCTTGAGTCAGAGATTCGACTCCAGCACAAGAACGAAACCTCTCTTCGGCCATTGACTACGTCCCCCAGGGTCCTGATGTGTAGCACGTACTCAATTTGTACAGAACTACCGTAGCTAGCAAGATATCAGCCTCAGTGCCTTCGTATATATGCTCTGAGCTTCATGCGCAAATTCCAGCCGGCGTTCCTAATGAATGGGCTGGTTGTGGACGCCAACCAAGCCTTTGGTTGTGGCAGTTGACTCGTCGATATCCTAGTTGTCGATCATTCATAGTCAGGGACCATATGAGCTCATCCAGCCACCATGGCGGGCGTTAACGTTCATTAGTGTTATCTGCTAAGAATTCCAAGGGTTCTCGCAACAACTTCCTGATAAATTTCTAGAGACACAAGACTCGCCCTGCAGTATCGGTCTGTGCTTGGCGACAACATCCCGTTATTCTAGGATGCGCGGTGCTAGGGGTAAGGCGCCGTCAGCCCGAGCATATCCAGATCCCGCGCTCGTAGCAGGGGCTTCGGAAACAAGGGTCTGGGAAGCCACAACTAACTCATGGGGTCCAAGACCATCGAGGCAGCATGTATCCGTGGAATCCTGGCTGGCGAGGGTGTTGTTCTCTCATGCAGACCAACTGTTGAAACCGGATGGGGGCATGGTATGCACTGTATTACCGCGCACAAGACATACGTCTTTGCGCTCATTGAGCAGAGCATAAGAATGCGGTGAAAGATGCAGATGCGCCTGGTCCTTGATCTATGGTAATAATGCACGCGAGGCCTTGACCGAAAGATGAAGCAACAGTTGATGGTGTTACTGGACTCGAGGAGGACCTAGGTGCCTGCCTGACTAAGGATTTAGCCATCCGGAGTCAATGGCCATTTCTGAGAATCAGGCTTGTTAGGAACAGGGAAAGAGATATTCATTCCCATGCGACAATTACCTCGGTTGATCAGCTATTTAATTCTCGATCCTCGTTGACCTTGTTATGTCTTCTCATCGAAAGTCCAGGTTAAAGTTTCTAGCGCCCCTCTCTCAGCCGCAGGCTAGTATCAGCTATTCCCCTTTGGCGTAAAAACCATCGTCATCCTGCTCAACGCCATTGCCCATCCCCGCAAAAAGTAAACATTCGAAGCAGCGAAGAAGCGAAAACCTATCATTGTGTCTCGTCAACTCATGTACTACACTTGCACGGACCTCGAGTCATGAGAACAACGCCATTCAGCTTCCAGGGTCCTCGACCTGTTCGTTGTCTCTCTTGTTTCCTCCATCAAGCAACCCTGCGGCTATCCTGCTAAATATTATCCTGCCTGGGTTGATTGCTTCATTGCTTTTTCCAACACGAAGTAACCCGGGCTTTACACGAGCATCGTGATCACCGTCGTCCATCCACCTTCCAGTCCTGCAGAATCACCCTGGTTTCAACTGATTCTGCGACCAATTGTGCATCCGAGAAACGTCGGGGTTTCCTCATCATCGCTGCAAGTGGCATTCGTCTTGTGTTCCTTTCATCTCAGCCTTTGTGTTATGTATGGGTGGGATATACCTTGCACATAACCTCAAGTGTCTTTCATGTACATGAATGGGTACCTGCCTCCCCCAAGGTGATCATTGACGATAATATCTGGAGCAAGGAAGGGAGTTTTGAATTGCAGCACCGAGACAAAACAAGGGAAGTGTAGAAGTATTTTGGAGTTTTCAAAGACAAAAAAAAAGCCAAACGCCCTAGTCACCAACCTCTGACGTCGAGTCTGGAAAATATCGCCCATACAACCAATCTTTTTTTTACCTCATTCTCATTTCTCACCTGCTAAGCCCCTGCTCAAGCCGAGAACAACATCTCATTTCTCACTTTCTAGTCCCTGTTTACAAGCCTCGCATTGTTGTTCTCTCACTTGCCGTTGAGTTGCTCCGGATGCTTACTGCTCCGGCTTTGTCCCCTTGACTTGATTTGATTCCCACCTACCTTACCAACCCCGGTCTAACTGACGTCCAGTGGCCCCTCGTCATTCTCTCGTCTTTCTCTCGCTATTATATCTGCTGCCCGCACATGCTCAATCCAACCTTCACCATCCACTACTCATCCATCCTTCTTTTCCTCCAGTGCTCTTAGGCACCATTGAGAGAAAAGGACATCTTCACTTGTCAACATCATTGCTTTGCCCTGTTCCTCTATAAAGCCCCTTGCTTTATTGCCCAAGTCTCAAGACTCGAGTTCGATCAACTTATCGCCACGGATCAGTAATCGCCTCCTTCACCCGCCCTTTGGTCCCCTTTCCCGCGTCATTCAGGGTCTTTTGGTCTTGATTGCATTGCCGTGCCTGTGCCCCTGTCACTCAAAGAACGTCCCCAGCCTCTCTGGATAATTCCCCTTCTGCCGCTAGGGCCGCTTTGGCAGTTTACGCCACAAGAAATAGTCTCGAGTTAGCGACTTGGACTTGTCCATGGGTGCAAGCTTCAGCCCACTTACATCACCTTTCCAATTCCTTGTCTTTGAATCATTTGCTGGCGAGACCCTTTGTGGCTTCAGTCAACAAACTCTATCGTTGAATATTCAAGATTTGCCTCTCAAGTGATCATTGGTATTAGCCAATATTCACTGAATTGCCCTCTGCACTTTACCAACTAGAAACCTCTTTGCCAGACCATATCGTTGCGGAGCTCGCTGCTCTTGCGCCATTGTTCTTATGGAGCACACGTTTATGACCATACATAGTGAGTTGCCTCTGCTGCGACCTTCTTGACTTGACTCTAACAAGTGTTTGCCCAAAGATCTACACCCAGATGCCAATATCCTCTACGCATCTGATTCTATCTATGAGATTCTAGGTTACGCTCCACACGACGTGCTTGGCAGGTCTAGCTTTGACTACTTCCACCCCGAAGAGGTACCCTTTGCGCGAACCGTCCATAGTCGCGGAGTCTTGCTGGACAAGGCTGCCGTTCTGCACTATGCACGTCTTCGCTCCCGCGATGGCCGTTGGGTAAGCTGCGAATGCTGCTTCACCGTCGTCCACGATGTCCTTGTTGCTTGTATCAGTATCTATCGTCGTGATGCAAAGAGCGAGAGTATGTTCTTCTCGATGTCATGTCATCGAAAGCTGGCATTGCCATTACCATTTTCACGTGGCATAGGCTAACTTGATACAGGGCGTGCTATTGAAGCACCTCAGGTTCGACGGCTCTTCTCGCGCTCTCCTCGAGACCCACGATACCACATGTTGCAACATCTGTCACCCAAGTTCAAGTTGCCGCCAGTAGAGCGCGAGCCTCGGGCTGCTCTCATCTTGAATCGCTTCACGCGAACCCTCACTGTCATGTTTGCAACAGATGCCATTGCATCCATTCTCGGTGTCCCGGCCGAACAGGTCCAGCATAAGAGCTTTTACGAATGCATTCGGGAGAGTTCGTTGGATGACGCATTCAAGTGCCTGGAGAGCGCCAAAGCCAACGATTCTATTGCGTATCTGCGCTTCTGGTCCAGGGACCCGCGACGACCAGAGGACTTTGAGGACGAAGAGAGTAATGTCGACGAGGAATCGACAATTCATGAGGCCGACGGTGTGCAAGCTGATGGAGTCGATGGCGTAAGTGTTGATGGTGCCGATGGAGTCAACCTCGATGGCGTTGACGGAGTCAGGGAGGAACCCCATCGTCTCGGAAACGGGCATGTCGATGGGACATCTTCCCACCAAAATGGATCCGGTAGTCGCTTATCAGCACCAAGGGAACGACAGCGTGCGGAAAGCCGACGCTCAAGCGATTCTGAAGGAGGTGGTGTCAAGCTGGACGGTGCTATGGATATTGACTCCAACCACCGCCCAGGCCCTTCTGTCAAGGTTGAGTCTGATGTTGAAATGCAAGACGGCACCACCTCTACAGACGACACTTCAGGTGACTCGCGCACCGCAAGTTCAAACGCTGTGAACTCTTCCGGGCAAGCCGACGGGTATCAAACTCCTCCCACTCCTCCAGGGCTCCAACCAGTCGAGGGCAACACTCCTCGTCCTCGAAGGGCAGCCAGTCGTCCAGCAGGCCGCGTGGCTCCTTCTGTCGAGCTGGAAGCCGTTGTCTCGTGCACCTCTGACGGACTTGTTGTTATTCTTCGCCGAGCAAGACCTCAGGTTCCTCACGCGAACCCCCCTCACATTCCGTCGACCTTCGACAACGGTATTTTTGCCGCCCCCTGGGCACAGCAACCTATCCACCCCCAGTATCCACCTGAAGTCATGCACGAGTTCCAAGCCCCATTGGTGCCGCAACAGATGCCGCTGCGTAGGGACGCCCAAGCTGTTGGAGGGCCGCCTATGGATGATCTCATGCAATCCATCCGGGATGTTGCCGTCTTTGCTTGGGCTCTTTGCGGTATTAATGGAAACTTGGCTGAGTACAGTCATGGACAGCCGTCAGGAGAGGCACAGCCTCCAGATGGTCTTCCTATATGGGATCCCGAAGCAGCAGAAAACTCATATGAAGGACCTGAAAATCAGGCTGCTCAGCGATGGGCACGAGAGAGTCAGCGACAGCAACCTCCCTTCTCTCAACAGAACTCCTACTCTACAGACCTTTCCATGGATGGTACAAACTACAACTCGCCTCAGAGGGGTTACGGGGGCTACCAAAATAATGACTACGGGAACCCGTGGTACTCACAGCCATCAGCCTACCAACAAAATCAGGAGGCATTTGCACACAATCATGGTCACCACCATACATCGAATTACATGAACTCTACTATGTTTCCACCCACGAACGAGTGGGACGATGGACAACATTGGCCAGGAAACCCTCAGGTGCCCTCGACATCAGCAGAGGATCCTCAGCATCATACCTACCGATGGTATTGAACGTCTGGTAACGTACTGTCTAAGTGTCAGCTTGAAGACAGGAGGACATTTACTCACAGGGTTTGTCTAATAAAATAAAAAATATAGATGTTGACATCTTATTTTCTTTATGGTTGTCTGAACAGCTTTGGATCGAATAAGATTTGGAGAATCAGTGTGTGTGTGCTATGTATTTGTTGCGGGCAACGAACGGTCTTTATCTAGCTTACCCAGGATACCCACAACAGCCAAGTACTGTGATGGTCGAGAATTAATCTGATTTTGAGTTCGACATGGACTTTTCAAAGCATCCCATGCTCCCAGTTGAAGTAGTGACTATTGGGTGCTCAGGGCTGAAAGTTGTGGCTAACTCGCTAGGTAATAACCTTGAGGAATTATTATCCTGTGACTGCATTGTCTGTGAGAATATCACATCTATCCAAGTTCCACTGGATAAAAGAGACGCGTATTGGTTGGGTCCATCGCAATCGTAAGGGATCAACTAGGTGCTCCCTTGATATAAAGTGCTGTGGTGGGCGGACGCATGTGATTGGCCCCAACCAGCAAGAAGCTTGGGCCACCTCTGTCCAAGGGGTTGTCTCTGGAGAGGCGACCGTGGAAGTTTCGCAGTTAAAGTCGAGATACGTCAGCCTCATTAGTACTCAGCAACTTCAATTCCCCAAGGCCACGATACCGTTGTAACGCTGGGCAGTTAGCCAGAACGCCGCAATAATACTGCGCAAATTACCGAGTCGAAAATTACCGTCAAATCAACCAGCAGCTTTCAAAAGAACTTGAACCATGTCCGCATCCAGCGCTCGAGGGCACTATGCCAACCCACCTCTTGAGGACGACGACGACCTGATCGACCCCGATGATGGTGAGTAACAGGAAATTTGCCCTCTGGACCTGGCGCATACTCGCAAAAATATCTTCCTCTATATGCTTGAAACTCACGCTACTCCAGCTGATCTCAACGACTTCGACGACCCCCTTGCGACCAACACCTCCCGCCAGCCCTTGTCAGGCAACATCGGCTCCAGCTCATCATCGCGGCCCTTGAACGAAGGCTACTTGACCTCGCGAATCCCCGGCGAAGACCGACGAGCCCCCCAAAACACAATTGACGAGTCCGTATGGGATACGCTGCGCCGCGACTTGCTCGCCGTCTGGGCCAAGCTCAGAGAGGTGCTGTACCCGCGCTACCTCCTGGGCGGCACCATGTTTGATAGCGAGGGAGGTCTGCGTGGTGCCTACTCGAGCATCCGCGGCGCTGGCCTTTCAGGAACGAGAGAGGAGCTCACTGGATTGGCGAGCCGCATGATTGACGCTGAGGCTCTGCTTCAGAGCAACATGACCCCTGGCCTTCGCGACTGGGATCTTTGGGGTCCTCTTATCTTCTGTCTTCTTCTCAGTCTTCTTCTGAGCTTCACTGCTCGGGCCGACCAGAGGGATGCGGTATTCAGCGGCGTGTTTGCCATGATCTGGCTCGGCGAGGCTGTGGTGACGCTGCAGATCAAGCTATTGGGCGGTAACATGTATGTCCTATTGCGATCTACCTTGTCGTGCGTGATGGTTGCTAACTTTTGTCAAGTTCATTTGCCCAGAGCATCTGCATTATCGGATATACGCTTTTCCCTCTTGTCCTTGCCGCAATGATGTCGGCTTTGGGTCTTCACTGGATCGTTCGCATTCCCGTCTACATCGTTCTGATCAGTTGGTCACTGGCTGCTGGTGTTAGTATCCTGGGTGGTAGCGGCGTGGTCAAGAACCGCGTGGCTATTGCAGTCTATCCACTGCTCGTCTTCTACCTGGGCCTGGGCTGCCTCTGCTTTATCAGCTAGACAAGAGCTCACCACCCGGGGATGTATCCCTGATATACCAGCTATTGCGGCATGAAAAGGATGAGCTGGTCAAAATGACTGATCTAGACTGATGTACTATTACTTGCGATGAACGGGACTTTACTAGAACTGCGGTGTTGTATGTATTATGGCGGCCAGGTCATCGAATGACAATGGTGCCCTTTAGCTATTTGGGAATATGTATTGATTTTGTCAGTTTTGTACGTCTTGTCGAATGTATAAGTGAACCGCGGGCATTCCAGGGCATCTCTGTTGAGATATACCAGATCGCCAGTAAACATTTGAAAGACACATGATGGCACATCTACGAGTCATGGTGTTGCTCAAGCCAAGCCAATACGAGTGGCACTCTCATAATCGTATATACCACCCTGTCTTCCGCGTTCCCCGGGACATGATGCCAAGAGATGATGGAACAAAGCAAGCTTTGAACCTTGCAGCCGAAGCAGAGACCAGGAACTGGCGACGAGTGCCGTGGTCCATTTACACAGGTGAAGCAAAGGGCCTTGTCGAGGGCTCGCGTGATTCGAATACAAATGCAGTTGACGACCCTCCTTTATTAAAATGACCATTGTATTGCTTAATTAATCAATCGAAATGGCGTTCATATGACCCCTCCCTCTGGACTGGCCTTGAAGCGGGCGGTGAATGCCCGGGCCAAGGTGTTTAGGTTAGGCGGTTCTAGTGATTTTGACGTTGGCGATTCTGCAACGCCTTTCATTGGTTCAGTCGAGAGCTCAAGTGGTCAACCGCCAACTTCTGACATCGACAACAGACCCATATCAGACAACCTGCGCGCAGCCTTATTTCGCGAGCGGCACCGAAGTTTGCGAGAAAATACCTGCGAATTTGGATTTGAGTTTTGCTTCCTGTTCGATTTAACTGCGGAGCTGCGAAACCGCTTATCAGAACCTTCCCCTCAAATCCGTTCCCGTCACTCGTCCTGCCGTCATCACGCCGAGACACCGCACGCCATGGCCGACGACGCTCCCGACGCCAGTCCCAAGAACGAGCCCCTCAGCGTCGAGACTAAGGAAGACGACGAGACCCGCGCTGCTCGTCGCGAACTGAAGCAGTCTTCCATCTCCGATCCCACAACGTCTGGTGGTGAGGATGCGGCAAACGTCTCTGATGCGCCCGATAACGACCTCAAGGAGAAAGTTGCGTCACCTAAGAAGAAGCGCGCACACGATCAGCTAGAGGCAGGCGTGGATGCCGAGGAGAACGATGCGAACAGTGTTGCGTCGACCGACTCGGCCAAGGATAGGGCTTTGCGAACAGAGCCTGAAAAGAAGCGACATCGCGACGAGGACACAGATTTGGTATGCTGATCCAGCAGGGACTTGGTGCTTTCAGGACACCGACTAATGCTTTTACAGACATCAACAGCTGCTTCCAGCCAAGAAGCGACCAAGGACACCGAAGCGGGCAAGTCACCGACGAAAAAGTCTCAATCACAAACATCATCGAGCGCTTTTGCGGCCTCTGGATTTGGCAAGCTCACATCGGGAACATCTCCCTTTGCTTCCATCGGTGGCTCTCAGGGCGGCAGCGTATTTGGTTCTGCTGCCGCTGGCAAACCCTCGCTTAGCTCATTTGCTTCTCCGCCCTCATCATCGGCTGCGCAGCCCGCCGCAGCCCCTAAGCTGACCTTTGGCGGCTCTGGTGGCGCATCGCCCTTTGCTGGTCTTTCTTCTGGTACTAACGGAAGTCCATTCGGTGGAAGCACTTTTGGTTCTGCTCTAGGGGCCGGTAAGCCTCTCTCGAGCTTTGCAGCACCTGGGGCAGAGTCACTCAAGAACGAGAAGCCCGCGAAGCCATTCGGTGCCCCTGACAGCGACGCTGAAGACGATGAAGAAGACGACCAAGAACGAGAGGAAAGCGAGCAGCCTGCCGAGACCGAACGAGCTCTCTCGCCCGAGAAGGAGTCTGACGAGAAGAAGAAGCTTAAGTTGCAGAAAGGTAGATATTCTACGGGCTGCTCTACCTGGTCAATGCTAACAGTCTTCAGTCGAGGTCAACGATGGCGAAGCTGGTGAGGCAACAGTTGTGTCTGTGAGAGCCAAGATGTTCTACCACGACAAGGAGGCGGGCTGGAAAGAGCGAGGCGCGGGCATGTTGAAGATCAATGTACCCCAAGCTTGTGTCGAATATGACGACAATGGTGCTGTTATTCCCGGATCATTTGACGCTTCCGCCCTGGAAGTTGATGAGGAGGCCGCAGGAGGATCACAGGGACACAAGGTTGTCCGTCTCATCATGCGTCAAGATCAGACGCATCGAGTCATTTTAAACACGGCACTCCTCGCTGCTATGAAGTTTCAAGAGAAGGCTTCATTGAAGTCTGTTGGAATTCTTTTTACAGCTTTCGAGGGTGAAGAGGCCAAGCCTGTGAGCATCACAATGCGGGTAAGTAACTATACCTTGAGCTCTACAAGGTCGTTCGAAACTAACACTCCTTGCGTAGATGTCAGCTGCTAATGCAAAGATCTTCATGAATGAGATCGGCATCATCCAAAAGGAGCTCCAGAGCAGTTAGACGCGGCATAAGGATGAGCGCTCGGAGAGTATTTCGACCCCATAATGATGCGATATCCGACATCGAGTCCCGGTAGAATTGCAAACAAGGATTTGCATCGACACCTCAGGGAAACCAGTCAGGCCAGGTGCCGATCTCAAAAAACGGTTTAAGGGGGGCGAATGACCAGAAGGATACAAGGTCATGCCCGGCTTGGAACACACATGTTTACAACAGGGTGTTTATGCGAGACTGGTTGCTTTCTAGCTTTGTACGGCACCATGGATAGAATTGTGTATACATAGGTAGCTCTCATTTGGGGAGTATCGCTGGACCTTAGGATGGGTTTGGGAAGCCATGTAAAAGCCCTGGACACCCGAGGTGGTAGACGGAGATGGATACAGCCGTGTGCTGGTCATGCAGTCATAGTCACCCGAAATAAACGTACTTCAAAGAGATTCTTCCAACATGGGTGACATGACCTCCTATCTCAAAGGAGAGACGCTGAACTGCTACTGATATTAGGTACCTATATATATATTTGCACGTGATCTGGCGCCAGTTCCGCGATGAATGACGTCGCCACTTTCACGTCTCGCATCCCCAAGGTAGTATCAAGGGTGAGACCTCACGACGAATATCTGAACCCAATAATGACATAGCGCTGTGTTCGATATGTCACAATCTTCCGGCCCTGAGACGGCCGACAGGCCACTGCCTCCATCGCAGCGAGGGAAACGCAAGCGTGGTCCGGAACAAGATCTTCAAGTCGAGAGTCCGGCCTCGAGTCAGTCAAGCACCTCGAAACCCAAGAGAGGCGGCAGCAAATCAGGAAAAGGAAGACCAGCTCTCAACAAAGAGGGCAGCAATGTTGTAGTACCATGCGTTGTAGAGTGGCCAGAGGAGTTCAAGCAACTAGAACGAACGCACCGGGCTGTCAACCTTGTCTACACCTTCTGCACGACTCGCAAACATCTTGCCACGACTTTTGACACTATAAAATCTGCAGTTGAAGCTCACATAAAGCGGGATTTGTTGATCGATGAGATTGCTTCAATGGTGGCGCTTCGCTCGGAGGGCATCTACTTTGCATATGTCGACGAGGTTATGCTGCAGCTTGATATCAAGGGCGCCGAAAGAGACGAAGTCTTCAGAAGCGGGAAAACGTCCAGGTCTCAAGCACCAGCACATGATGCATCTGTAGGTGGCTACACTGGCATGGACAGCCTTGACAAGCAGCATGATCGAGACCTTGAGCCTACAGGACGAGAGGTGCTTTTTCTCGAGTTCATCGATGGTGATCTGAAGAGGCAGGTTCCCGGAAAGGCGGGTGAACCTACGAAACCGAACAGGAAATTACGAGATGAGCAGCTGAGAATGCCAGTCTACAGCCAGAAGCAGATGACAAATCTGATTGAAAAACGGAATCAAAAGTTCACCAATGCTGTCAACACCTTTCTCAGCAAGTGTGTTGAGGATGAAAAGGATCCATTGGAAACTCTTAAGGAACAGACAAAGGCTTATATTCCCGTCCCATCCACCCACGAGGAGTTTGCCCCTGAAAAGGCGGCCGAGTCCATACCAGAAAGCATACCAAAGGAACGAAAATCCGTACCAGAAATTGTACAAGAGATCAAGGAAAGCCCTTGGTATACTGGTCAGATCGTCCCAGATGGACACCGAGTATTCGAGCAACAGGACCCAGTGTATGGGGATCTCAACTTTCTCTTGAGCCAGGATTTGGTCAATGCTTTATACAATGCTAAAGGGATAACCCAATTCTACGCACATCAGTCGGAAGCTCTCAATAGTCTGCACGATGGTAAGCATGTCGTGGTATCAACCTCAACAAGCTCCGGCAAGAGCTTGATTTACCAACTCCCAGTTATTCACGCCCTTGAGCAGGACTACAACTCAAGAGCTATGTACATCTTTCCTACAAAAGCATTGGCCCAGGATCAGAAGAGGAGTCTGAAAGATATGATGAGCTACATGCCTGGTCTTGAGGAGACCATGGTAGAGACGTTTGATGGCGACACTCCAATGACTGAGCGCAATGCAATTCGGGAACAAGCAAGGATCATATTCACCAACCCTGATATGCTTCATATTACCATCCTACCCCAAGAAGAACGATGGCGATCATATTTAAAGAATTTGAAATACGTTGTCGGTAAGTGCCTCAGCAAACGTCCGCTCCGAATTATATACTGACTCTGGTCAACAGTGGACGAATTGCACTATTACAACGGCCTAATGGGTTCGCATATGTCCTTTATCATGCGGAGGTTGCGGCGAATATGTGCTGCTGTAGGAAATCGACGCGTCAAGTTTATATCGTGCTCTGCCACAGTTGCCAATCCGGAACAGCATTTCAAGACAATATTCGGCATCGACAACGTTCAATTAATAGATTACGATGGGTCTCCCTCTGGACGTAAGGAGTTCCTATGCTGGAACACTCCGTACAAGGACCCTGGCGATCCTGCATCGGGTCGAGGGAGTACAAAGTTTGAATGTGCCCGTCTGTTCTGCGCCCTGATGTTGAGGGGCGTAAGGATAATTGCGTTCTGCAGAGTCAGGGCGCAGTGCGAGTTGCTTGTCAGCACCATTAAGCAGGAGCTTGAGAATCTGGGCCGCCCAGAGTGCACCAACCTGGTGATGGGATATCGCGGTGGCTATACGGCACAAGACCGCCGCAGGATTGAGACAGAAATGTTTCAGGGACAGCTCCTTGGAATTGTCGCAACTACTGCATTGGAACTCGGCATTGACATTGGCTCACTGGACTGTGTCATGACCTGGGGTTTCCCGTATACCATTGCCAATTTGCGACAACAGAGCGGCCGTGCTGGTCGTCGCAACAAGGATTCGCTCTCAATATTGGTTGGTGATGGATTTGCTACAGATCAGCACTACATGCAGAACCCGGACGAGCTGTTTACGAAGCCAAATTGCGAGCTGCAGGTGGACCTGGAGAACATGCTGGTTCGCGAAGGTCACATCCAATGTGCGGCATACGAGATGCCAATAAGACCAAAAGACGATGCAAAGTACTTTGGCAAAGACTTGCCTAAAATCTGCGTCGAGCGTCTAACAAGGGATGAAATGGGATTCTACCATTGTCACGATCGCTTCCGCCCTGTCCCTGCAAAGTATGTCGCTATCCGAGATACTGAAGATGATCACTTTGCTATTGTTGATATCACCAATGGTCGGAACGTTGTATTGGAAGAGCTGGAGGCCTCCAGGGCAACATTTACGCTTTACGATGGAGCCATCTTTCTTCACCAGGGTAACCCGTATCTTGTACGAGACTTTATACCTGACAAGGGGATGGCCAAAGTGGAAAGGGTCAAGGTGGACTGGACGACCGTGCAGCGCGACTATACCGATATCGACCCCACTGAAACAGAAGCAATCAGGACGATTTCAGATTCGCGGTCGCACGCTTACTATGGGACCATCAAGATCCAGCAAAACGTCTTTGGCTTTTGGAAGGTTGACAAGAAGAACCGGGTGCTGGATGCGGTGCAAGTGGACAATCCGCCAGTGATTCGATTCAGCAAGGGGATGTGGCTCGACGTACCTAAGAAGGCGATGAGTATTCTCCAAGAGAGAAGGCTTCACATTGCCGCTTCGATCCACGCCGCCGAACACGCCATCATGAGTCTGCTTCCGGCATTTGTTGTCAGCATGCCTGGCGATGTGCGAACCGAGTGTAAGACGGCAGTCAAAGAATTTGCCAAACAGGAAACGCAGCGGAAGCGGCCCGCGCGCTTAACGTTTTACGATGCTAAAGGCGGTGCAGGGGGGTCAGGGATAAGCACCAAAGCATTTGACCACGTAGATCAGCTACTGCGTGATGCGCTGCAGCGGGTTGAAGGATGTCGTTGTGAGCGAGGCTGCGTGGAGTGCGTGGCATCAGAGCAGTGCAAACAGGCCAACGAGGTGATGAGCAAAGCCGGGAGTCAAGTGATTCTAAAGACTCTGTTGAATGTCGACGTGGACATGGACTCACTGCCGATGGGGCCGGAATTGAATATTCCCATGGGCACCGAGACAATTGTGCTGGCAGAGCCAGTTCCATACAGGGCCAAAGAGGCCGCCTTTGAGAACAAGAATAAGGTTGACGAGCAGGAGTCTGGGGATATCGCCAAACCTGGGGACTCTGAAACAGCAGATGGCGGAGGGTTTGAGCATTGGCTCGCGGATTCGATATGAGGTACCTAGAGGGGTACGAGGGCGTATAATTAGACGGAAAACCGGCACGGGTGAAGAAGCCCCTGTCGGGCTGATAAACAAGCTTTTTTTTAAGGGGTTACGATTTTGTGTAGTGCATTGGGCTAGAACGTAGGCTATTTGCAATAGAGGAGGAGGGTGTGTACGAAGTACAACATTTGGAATAGAAATCAAGAATATCAACCAAGATAGAGGCATTTAGTTAGCAGATAAGCAATTGGAAAGACGGGCTAGGACGCACAATGATGTCGTTTATAAAAGATAGCGGCAGCTGCTAGTGAGTGTGACGTAGCGTGGACTGGGAATCTCTGCCAAGCGATTGGATCTCACCCCAGAATTAACGGTTGGTCTTGGCAGGGCCCTTGCTGAAGAAAGTCTCTAAATGCATCAAGCTTGAAACCCAACGAGCCAGTGAACGTGGCTGTGAATGATGGAAGGAAGGAAGGACGGAAGGGGGGTGAACCGTGAGTTGCTTCATGCCACATGGCGTAGCCTGGGCTCTGCTGTTTCCGTAAGGTAGCACTGGTTGCCTCTCTTATATTTAATACACGAGCTCCTCTTCTCGACTTGGATCCATTCCCATCTCATACTGTCAAGCCACGACTTTCATCGCTTGACACGATCTACTCACAAGGCGGTCTAGCTCTCTCTTTCAAGCCTAGACCAGCCCTAGACCTACCGCTCCGGAGATTGGCCCTTTCACCCATCACCAAACATGCCTCACGAACGCTCCAGATCACGCTCGCACCGGCGCCGCTCTTCTAACCCTCACGACACGCGCCAAGTCACCTCCGACGACCGTATCCTTCCCCCTCCCATCACATACAGCGACCACCGAGGAGAGAAAGGCAGAGGAAGTAGAAGAGACAGAAGCAGAAACATGCACGGCACCTCGTCACGCTTCATCAAGCCCGAGGGCGAGAGTGGCCGGAGAGGCTTTCATCCCATTCACTTTTCAAAGATTTCGTTTAGATCTACCAGTCGAGCGAGCTTGCTCTGCAACTTTCTCTGGCCCTTTGTTCCAGCTGCCATTGCCGTTCGCTGTATGTTTATTTTGTACTTGCTGATATTCGCTGGACTTGGCTGATTGAACCTGCAGATGCTATGCCCGATAACCATGTCACCATCTTTGCGCTGGCCTATATCGCCATGATACCGTGTGCCAACATGATCGGTTTTGCTGGTCAAGAGCTTGAACGAAAGCTACCCCGTGTCTGGGGTGTCCTCGCCGAGATCACGTATGTTATTGTCCACCACGTTTCTATACTAGCTCTAACTCCTCTCTAGCATTGGCTCCATCGTCGAAATTATCCTCTTCATGATCCTCCTCTCCAAGGATCTGTACCACGTTATCAAGCATGCTATTCTAGGATCGATCCTTGCTACCATGCTCCTATGTCTTGGCGCCTGCTTCTTCGTCGGTGGTTTGTTTGAAGATGAACAGAGCTTCAGTGAAGCCGTCAGCGAGGCCGGAAGTGGTTTGCTCTTGACCGCGTGAGTTAATCTTTATCATATTTTATGGACCCCGAGTACTAAGCAATCCATAGCGGTGTTGTCCTAGCCCTACCTACAGTCTTTGAGCATGGAGTCGGCAATGGCCAGACACTCACCACCGAAGGTCTTACCCACGATACTCTCTACATCTCCCGCGTCATCTCAATCCTTCTCATCATCGCCTATCTGGTCTACGTCTTCTTCCAGGTGCGAACCCACCATGGTATTTACGATGCTGTCTTCGAGCAGGATGAACACAAGGACCGAGACAAGCATAAGGATGAAGCCAAGGCCAAACTTACTCTGACGGAGTGTGCCATCGCTCTGATCATCTCCGTGGGTCTGGTCGCCTGGATTGCCGTTATTCTTGTCATGCAGATCGAGTATGTCATTGAAACTGGCGTATCCGATGCGTTCATGGGTCTCATTCTCGTCCCCTTGGTTGAGAAGCTGGCCGAGCATCTGACCGCCATTGACGAAGCCTTCGATAACCAGATGAACATGGCTTTGTCTGCTGTGCTTGGCGCCACGCTCCAGACAGCTCTGTTCAACGCCCCTCTTGCTGTTATCGTTAGTTGGGGCCTCGACAAGGGCCTTGACCTTAACTTTGCCATCTTCGATCTCGTCATGCTTATCCTCGCCATTCTCACCGTCGGACGATTCCTCCAGGATCAGAAGAGCAACTACCTTGAGGGCTTTTTACTCATCACTCTCTACGTCGCCATCGCTGTTGCTGCTTACTTTTATCCCAACCCTGTCCAGAACGAAAGTGAGGGCGCTGGAGGACACTGATTTGGGCTTTGAATGATTCGCTTGAAGGATGTCGGAGCCTCAACTATATTTTACGATCCCACGACTAGGAGTTGTTTCTTTGTGTAAAGTATTTGGGGACCGGCGTGCCTGTATAACTGCTCAAAAGATTGTTTTGTGGAAAGGTGTATAGCATAATCTTGTCTTTGTATTTCCTCTTTGAATTCCCTTCATAGACTCATAGCATCCAAGAGATCCCAAAATGCTCTAGCTAATCAACGCCGTGTATCATATCTTCCTATATGGAAATGTTCATAAAAAGCGTGTGCGGTCCAAGGAAACCATCATCTCATATCGCCCGTCAAACAGTTTAAAACATCACAAAGTCATCCGCCTTGAAACCCATATTCGTAAATGCCGCCTCGACACTCTTCACCATTGGCGGCGGTCCACAAACAAGCACCAACTCATCACCCTCGCCACTCGGTTCAGGTCGAGCCATCAGCTCAGGAACCAAAGCCTGGTTCACGAAGCCCTTGACACCGTTGAACACCGGCGGCGGGTCTGTCAGGGTGTTGATGACGCGGCATCTCGAGGGATTGGCTGACTCAAACTCCTCGAGTTCAGATCGGCACAGCATGTCCTCCTCACCACGGTTACCGTTGAAGACGAGACAGGGTGTCTTGTCGGTGGGATCGTGCATCACAGCCCGGAGTACTTGGCGGATCGGGGTGATACCGGAGCCGCCGCAGACCATGATGAAACGGCGCACTCGGCGCTCCCTGTCGTTGATGGTGCAGAGGCCGTTGCCCAGGTAGATGAACTTACCCACGGGACCCTTGAAGTCAACCCAGTGGCCTATCGGGAGGGCGTCAAGCGCCTGTGTCATGACACCGCCCTTGCGGTCGGGCGTGTCATAGTAGATCTTGATGAGCACGTCGAGGCGTCCGCAGTCAGAGCCATCAGAGTAGGGCGTGTAAGCGCGGATGATGGCGTCGCGGGTGGCAGGATCACGTAGGCGCATCATCAGGTGCTGGCCGGTGGGGAGACCGATCTGCTGGTCCTCGCGGTTGAGCTTGAAGCTGAAGATCTTTGTGTCTGGTGATACTGATGTCTTGCGATCGAGGATGGCCTTGCTCCACGTCTTGGATTGGAGGAAGATAGGTCGGTTGGCATCATCTGCGTCTGTTTCTCCGCCGCCGCTTAGGATGGCACGAGAGTCTTCGTCAAGGGTACCGATGTGGTAGGTTGGCAGCATGGCCTTGGCATTTTCGCTGTCTGGAGATACAAGTGTTAGCAGACAAGTGTCTTACTGATAAGGGGTTCTCAGGTAAAGACTTACGAATAGCCATGAATTCTTCGGTGACATCTTGGCCGGCTGCACCAGTAATGGATGTTGCGCCGCCAGGGTGGCCTTGGAGATAGGGTGTACCATCGTATACTTCACCGTTGACAACAAACCACGGCTCCTCCTCGCCATCGTGCGCCTTGAGCTCTTCCAAAGTGATCTTGCGGTTGATCTGGGGGTTGACCATGCAGATCTCCTTCACAGGCTCCTTCACCACGACTTCGGTTATGTCACCCGGTGCCTTTTCACCCCAGTAGCCGTTGGTAAGGTCACCGCCGGCTTCCTTGACGCGCTCCATCCATCCCTTGATCTTCAGGGTAGCATGCGTAGGATGCTCAAAGCGGAGTGAATGGGCTTCCTTGTGGATCACGATGCGGAACCAGGGGTTGTTCATCATGCCGAGGACGCTCCAGTACAGGTCTCTGGGCTGGATGTTCATGGACTCGTCCATTGCTCGCATCATGATGTCGTCTGCGTCCCTCAGTTCATCCAGAGGAATGTCGAGGTCCCAGAAGCACCAGCAGAAACATGTCTCGCGCCACCACATGTCGACTCGACCACCGTATAGAGTGTCTCCTTCAGGAGCATTGCGGTAGTCGTCCTCATGATAACGGATATTCGCAAGTCTCCAAGACTTGCCCTTATCAAGAGTAACTTCCACCCTTGTGATGCGTCGGCCACCACCGCCGTACGCATATCCTCGCACCTTGTAGCTTGCTGGAGCGTCCGTGAAGGGAACCACCTCTTGATGGGCAGGATAGCATATAGCGCTGTTTGTGCTCAGGTCGTAGATGGCGTATTTCTCGTCCTTCCAGACCTCGGGCAAGTTTGCGCTCTCCTCGGGTGAGATCATTGTTGGCAGGACACGGTTGTCGTAGATGTGGTACCAGTTGTCGCTGGGTTGTGTGGTAACGGTGATCTTCTTGAGCCACTTGATGCTTCGGCCACCAATCTGGCCAGGAATAACAATACGAACAGGCTTGCCGTGGTCAGGATGCAATGTCTCTCCGTTCATCTTGTGTGAAACCATGATACCTCTGTTGGGGTCCATGCACCAGTTGAGCTTGATAGATGTGCCGTAGTAACCATTGGGCAGCTTGTCTGCTCCCTCGAAGCATACATATCTGGCCCCACGCTTGGGCTTTGCGGCAGCAAGCAAATCGCCGATAGCAACACCAGTCCAGAGGGCAGTTGACAAGCCTGCAGCACCCCAGGAGAAACCCTTGGTCTTGCGTACGATGTTTTGCTCTTTGCGACGGTTTCCAGCACACACGAATGTTACTGGGTACGTCAATTGCTGGTAGTTGTTGATGAGGTCCCGCACGGTCATGGTGATGGGGTTTTCGACAAGACCATCTATTTGGAACTCCCAGTCGAGGATCTCGTTGTCCTCACATCTGGGAACATGTCCATGGTTACGGACGTAGTGGAGGTTTTCGCTTGTGAGAAAACCTTCGTCGTATAGGTCGCTCAGGGGTGCCTCAACGTTGAAGGGATGAACACCAGTGAGACGAATCAGACGAGGGTCTCTTTCGACAAAGCTGTCGGGCGTCTTGACATCCTCCTTGAGGACGCTCTTGGGTTGGTTTTTGGGAGGAAGAGGATAAGGCTTGATGTGGTCGAGACGAGGAGACTCAGTTGATGAAGACTCATGCAAATCGTGGAAACTGCCTTTTCGAGAGGGCTTCGCTGTGCCTGGAGGTGTAGGAGGAAGGCTGTGGATAGATGTTGTTCCATTGGTTTCAGGAACCTTGTGTATGACGGTTGTTGATGAAGCCTCCATTGTGAATGAAGGGCTATACTAGCTGTGTATAGTTTCTAAAGGATAATCACAGCCAAAGAGATAGATAGATAGATAAGCATGCAAAAATTGGAACTTGTATCAAGAGGCAGAAGAGGCTGTATAATAATGAATATCGGGGATGATCTGACTGCCGCTTGCCCGTCGCTTTCTAGGAACCCCCCTGATGGGATCCATTTGATCTGCTGAGAGTTCGTTCATGGTATCGTGTTGCTCTTGTTTCGGAGCGAGGAGATGCAAATTGCAATTGAGTGGATGCAGTAGAACCTCGTCTGATCCGCGGAGGTTGAAGAGAATGCGTTATCAGGAGATGCAAGTAAACGGGCGAATCATAGGCGCTGCTTAGGTGATCTTCGCCGGAGATGTCTAAACCACAGGGGGTCCACAACGCAACTGGGCTGATAAGGGATAAAGATAGCAAGACAGCGGATAGAGAACAAGAATAGACCCAGCTCGCTAATGTCTCGTGCTTTATAGGTGAACAAGTTCTCGGCCGGAGATGGCGAAAACTTTCAAGATAATGGCCATATCTTCGGCCGAGGTCTGGCCATGGTCATGCTACGTAATATGGGTATATGGGTATGGTCGAGTCCGCAGGTTTAGGTCTAGGTCTACAACATGAGACTGCGTCTGAGCATTATGGAAAGACTTTCGGTGAAGAACATGGGATAGTTGTCAAGCTTCGTCGAGTGCAAGGATTCTTAGTCAAGCGATGGCTGTATGTGCAACATTCGAGTTGTCCGTAGAGATAAGAATGCATCAGAGTTGATTGATCAGATAGGACTTATATATAATCCTATATAAAAAGTCCGGCAGTTATCTTTCATTAAGCTCTTTTACCTATTTAAGAGGCAAAATACACCGATTTGACTCAACTGAGAGTATATATATCGGCAGTTATATTATTATTAAGCTCTTTTACTTATTTATGGAGACAATAATGCATTAGAGTTGATTGATTAGATAGTACTTATACATAATCTTATGCAAAAAGTCCGGCAGTTATCTTTCATTAAGCTCTTTTACCTATTCGAGAGGCGAAATGCACCGATTTGACTCAACTGAGAGTACATATATCGGCAGTTGCGTTATTGCCAAGCTCTTTTACTTGTTCGTGGAGACGATAATACATCAGAGTTGATTAATCAGATAGTATTTATATATAATCCTATATAAAAAGTCCAGCAGTTATCCTTTATTAAGCTCTTTTACTTATTTAAGAGGCAGAATATACTAAATTTAACTTAACTGAAAGTATATATATCAGCAGTTATATTATTGCTAAGCTTTTTGACTTATTTATAGAGACAATAATGCGTTAAAGTTGACTGATCTGATAGTACTTATATAGAATTCCCTACAAAAGTGCCGGCAGTTAGGCTATCACTACGCTCTTTTACCACATCTGGCAAGAATGCAGACATATTACATAATTATATCCTAATGCCTATTATCTTATTCGAAGATAAACTCATATAAGCTTAATGAGATTCGATATGGCGTCTGAGCCATGTGTAACATGATCTTAAAATTAGTATCGGGGCTTGACATGCATCATGTCCCCTTGTACAGATTAGGTAGTTCAATAAAGTTGCTGCTTGCTGCACGCTAGAACATTATTCCGCTCTTGATGCAGCGCCCCTGCCAAAATAATTCCCCCACAATGAAAGCATTCACTCACAGCCAGCTGGCAGGCGCAAAAGCCAGTGGAGGTACGTACTTCAGTGTCATAGGGCACCTCAACCTCCACTTCAACCTACCTAACCGTAGCAGGTACCTGAACATACTCTCAACCTCAAAATCAGGTAACGACAAACCCTCAAACACTAACAAACCGGCCCTGCTACGTCGCAATTCCTCCGTCCTGGCTTGACGGAAGCACTCATGTCGGCCCTGTTGCCTTGTCTACAGCATCAATTTCTAGGGAAATACATCCCTTAGCAGGCCGCGCGCGCTGAATGTAGCGCCGCCTCCACCCATTTCATATCCCGGATCTAGAGCATCTACCCAAGTCGCGAATCGCCTCCAATCATATCGTGGCCCGCCATGGATCGCGCAAGGAAGCGTACGTTCTTTCGCTATTCCTCTCTGCTGGCTCTCGATAGCTTACCATTTCTCTAGGCGAACTGCGCACTCTGAACGAAAAAGCGTGGGATGGCGAATCTGGTATGAATCACCTCCATGTCTACCCCACCACTTCCCCCGCCCTCATCCGTTAACAACAACTATCAGACTTGTTCCCCGTTGGCAAGACTCTCGATTCGTCTCTCAAGAAGAACACCGCTTTCATCAAACGACTGCGAACCGCCATCACTGCTGCGACCCTGAGCACATTCCTCCAGGAAATCCGAACTCTCAGTCTACACAAGTACCTCTCCGAGATCATATCTGCCTGCTATGAAGGACTTTGCAGACTCAAGTCGCCTGGCGAGATCGAGGCCGGCGTAGAGATTGTCAGCGCCCTTCATCAGCGATTCGGCCCTGGCGAATTTACGGAATACCTAGCTTGGCTGCTTGGGAAAGGCATGGCAACCCCTGATAAGAGTATTCTCAAATCTCTGGCACCAGAAGTACGCGAGAAGGAAGAGAAGGAGCGTATTACTCGGCAACGTGCGCTGCTCCGTGTGGTGACTGAGCTGTGGCTCGTTGGCGTTGTAAGGACCCTCGATGATGTTAGCAGACCCGACGATGCGACCAAAGGAGCCGCAGGCAAGACTACCGAATTAAAAACGCGGACAAACAAAGGTGCCGGCGCGGAACCGTTTCCCCTTGAAGTGCTTAAGGACCTGCTTGGATACGACCGTGAACACGCAAACCTTCCGCTACTCGTCATCTTTGTCAAGTCATTTAGCTGGGATATTCTCGGGGTGAAGCCAACAGGTGCCGATGGTCGAAAGACGGTAGAGGAGGATGGTACGACCGAAGGAAACGAAAATGACCAAGATGATACTGGCGAAAACGAAACGTCTTCTGAGGCAGACCAGCCCTTTACCGACCCCGAAATGCGCGAGCGATTCAGAAGCATACTGAAGAAATACTTTGATGATGTAAAGGGACATATCACCCGGGACCAGAAGTCGATACAGTCACAAGCTCGACGGAATGCAGAAGCTTATGTCAAGTCTGGTGAGGTTTTCGAGGATCGACAGGCAAACTACGAGAAGCAGGTCAAGGCCCAGGAGCGCCTCGTCTCGAACGCCCAGGTTATCGCGGATGCAATTGGAGCCGAAATGCCCGACTTGAAGGATTCCGACGACTCTTTAGCCGCTTCCAACGGGTCCATTGGTCTGGTCAAGACTGGCGATTACCTCCGCTCAATGGGAGACGGCGCTGGAATCTGGGAGGACGAAGACGAGCGCCGCTTCTACGAAAACCTGGTTGATCTTAAGGGCAAAGTGCCAGCTATTCTACTGGAGGACGGTAAGAAGAAGAAAACCGACACGGATGAACAGGTTGGCAAGAAGGTCGACCCGGTAGAGGCTTCAGAAACCCCAAAGGCCCCTGAGGCTGCGGATGACCAGTCAACATCCATTGCGAACCGAACCATCGGTGCGCAAGTTGACGCTCTGCTTGCTCGCCTGCCAGAGTTGACTAACAAGGACATTGTTGATCAGACAGCCATCGACTTCTGTTTCCTCAACTCCAAGGCTTCGCGCAACCGTCTTGTAAAAGCTCTGACTGAGGTTCCAAAGGGTCGAAGTGATCTGCTTCCATCATGGTCCCGTCTTGTCGCTACACTTGGTCGATACATGCCTGATGTTCCGAAAGGTCTCGTCGATTACCTCGATGCGGAGTTCCGAAGCTTGCAGAGGCGGAAAGAGAAGGACTTTCTGGGACAGGTTCGCTTGAGCAACATTCGCTATCTCGCTGAATTGACGAAGTTTGGCATTGTTCCTGAGCATGTTGTATTTCACTGCTTGAAGGTCAGCCTGGACGACTTTTCACGCATGAACATTGAGATTTTGTGCAACCTCATTGAGAATTGCGGTCGATATTTGCTTCGCAACCCCGAAACAGCCCCGCGTATGTTGAGCTTTCTCGAGACCCTCCAGCGCAAGAAGTCTGTGCAGCATATTGGACAACCTGAGCGTATGCTCATCGACAACGCTGTTTACTATGTCGATCCACCGGAACGATCAGCTATCGAGCAGAAGGAACGCACACCTATGGAGCTTTTTGTTCGCAAACTGATTTATGTTGATATGACCAAGAGGAATTACAGCAAGATCTTAAAGCAGATCCGAAGACTCCATTGGGAAGAAACAGAGGTATGCACCAGCCAGGGTATGATATACACGGGTAGCTTACAATTTGCAGGTCGTTGCCATCTTGGAGAAGGTGTTCTCGAAACCTGGAAAGGTCAAATACGGAAGTGTCCATCTCCTTGGAATTTTGCTCAGCGCGCTCTATCGCTATCATCCTGCCTTCGTGGTGAAGGTCATTGATAACGTTATCGAATCTATGACCTTTGGCCTTGAGCAGAATGACTATAGATTCTATCAGCGACGTATTGCTGAAGTCAAGTACCTTGGCGAGCTATACAACTACCGTATGCTTGAGCATCCTGTCATCTTTGACACCATGTACAAGATCATGACGTTTGGATACGGTGAGTCGCCCTGAGCGCCATTTTCATTGTTCAACGACTGATAACTTTAACAGGGGGTCCGCCTGTTCCTGGGAAATTCAACCCGCTTGATCCGCCGGATGATTTCTTCCGCATTCGACTCGTTTCAACTATGTTGGAGACATGCGGCATGTTTTTCAACCGTGGAGCAGCTGGCAAGAAGCTGGATTACTTTCTTTCCTTTTTCCAGGTATGTTCTCTTGCTCTTTGGACCAAGACGTCAAGCTGAACCATCAAGTACTACATCTTTACAAAGTCGTCCTTGCCGATGGATATTGAGTTCTTGGTGCAAGACACATTTGCTCTTACTCGCCCACAATGGAAGCTTGCCGCTGGCTTGGATGAGGCAGTTAAGGCGTTCCAGCTTGCTGTTGCCCAGGACCAGAAGTCGGCGGGTGTTGACAAGGGAGTCGATGCAGATGATGCCACTAGTGAGCCTTCGTCTGACGATGACAACGGCGACAATGATGAGGATGCGGACGAAAATGACGATAGCGCTTCTGAAGAGGAGGAAGCAGAGGTGAAGTTGACTGCTTATCAAGTGCCTAGCTTTGGCTGACAGACGTGATACAGGATGTCGAAGAAGAATCCGATGCCGAGAGCACTTTTGATGAGGAGGCTATCGTGGTTACGCGGCAGGAGGAGGAAGTTGACCCTGAAGACGAGGCTGACTTTGAGCGCGAGTATGCCAAGATGATGGCGGAAAGCCTCGAATCGCGTAAATTCGAGCGCAAGCAGCTCTTTGACG
This sequence comes from Fusarium sp. NRRL 66739, assembly GCA_021655895.1. Lineage (NCBI taxonomy): Eukaryota > Fungi > Ascomycota > Sordariomycetes > Hypocreales > Nectriaceae > Fusarium > Fusarium sp. NRRL 66739. The sequence continues at coordinate 55,860 of JAJJWO010000155.1, forward strand.
TGCCTCTTCCAGTCCGTTCCAAGAATCGCGAGGCTACTTCGGCGGAGGGTGTTGAAGGAGAACCTCCAGCTGGCCACACTATGGCGTTCTCCTTGTTGACTAAAAAGGGCAATCGTCAACAGGTACCGGTTGTTGGCCTGTTTTATTGCTTACCTATGCTAATCTCTCATTAGACTCGAACTGTCGAACTCCCCTCGGATTCCACGTTTGCTATCGCCATGAAAAATCAGCAACAGGCTGAGCGGGAGGAACAGCAGCGCATCAAGAACTTGGTGCTCAACTATGATCTTCAGCAGAATGAGGACCAGGATGGTGGTACAGACCCTCAACTCCCACAACTTAACCGCAACATCAATATTCACATGTCAACTCAGGCAACGAAAGACCGGCGACGTACTACCACAACCGACTGGAGAGGTCGAACAAAGACCGCGGGCAGAGGTCTCGTAAACTCCAACTCAGCGATGTCGACTGGTAGATATACCAAGATACGTAAGGTTCCTAACTGATCTAGCCTCGGAGCTGGCCCATTGCGGGCATGGTAGAGACGAGGTAACTCGATGAGTACCCTGCATCTGAACCATAACAAGCCTTCGTTTTTAGGTCACAGTCATATATGCGACAATCGCGCACCATCGTCGTGTCGCAGCAACGCTGATCCAGTGCTGTCGTTTGCTGGCAGTAAGAGCGTTTGCCTCGGCGCCGATCCACCCCATGGGCAAGTTTCACAAGGACCGGACTTTGGCCTTTGAGCTAGGCATAGCGGCTGTGAAAATCACGAAAGCCAGGTAGCGGGTTCGCGCGTCGAGAACACGCCCACGGTCGCACTCCAACGATTATCACTGATGTGGCGAGGGACGAACCAGGAGAGCAGAGTATATTCTAGGGTTGAGGATCTCTAGTTGTCACATTTTGCTTGACACTTCAAAAACTGCCTGGAGGCATATGCCAACCCTTCAGACTGCTGGTCGTCTAGTACGTTATGCCTAGTTTAAGATTGATTACTGAATTTCGTCACGAATACGATTTGAACAATCTACATGCTTTCCCGTCTCTTTTTGGTGCCAATACAAGGATTGCAGAATGGAAAACTTGGTATCAATGCCGTTTGCATGTTTCATATGTTTCGCTGTTTGACTCCCGAGATCGCATGTGTAACCATATGTACTTCTGAGCTTCTACACTTCCATCGGAGAGTGCTTTCCGTTGAGTATTGAAATGTTGGCCAGCATCCCCAGATTCCCTTTTCTTTCGCCCTCCTTTGTTTCTGTTGCACTTGCCTTACCTCGAAGTCATTGTAGCGTCCTCCTTTCGGTCCCGTCACTACTGGGCAGTAAGAGTGTTGGGAGGGCTCTTTCTCGTTTACTCATTTTGCTTGTGTTACCTAACTTGGTCGGCATCCTTCACTTCTTCTGAGCACCCGAGCCTCGTCATAATCTGCGAGCATCCGTTAAGCGCTCACTCCTACAAGAGACTACTTTTTGGAGCCTTGACTTTCTTTGAGCCTTGCCCCCTATTATCTATCTTTGTTGTTGCAGTAGAGGCTGTACTCGAGGTGCTAAGGAGACGGCTACTGTGTCTGCGCTTCGACTTGTTAACTGCTAGTATCCGCTCCGTCTACTCGCAGTCGCCAGCCGACTGTTTTCGAATAGGAGAAGAACGGCTACTGTGCAGGTTTAGCAACGTCGCTGTTGTCACTGCTTCGCAACCATGGCAGTGCTGGACGACTGGCCTTCAGAAAATGTAAGAGTTAAAGGACCCCCTGTATCATTTTTACCAATGCTTACTCTTCACTAGATTATTTATACTAGCATCGTGGGCGTCGTGCTTCTAATGGCGTGCCTTGAATGGTTCCTCTGGCTTGCAGCCTTTGTGTACTGCCTCGTGAAAGTCTTCCAAAAGTCGGAACATTGGTCCATCAATGTTCTATGTATCATAGTTGGGATTTCATTTGTTCTTCTACGGTATGCCATCAGCCCAAATTAAAAACAACACTGACTGATCTTGACCACAGGTTCATCTTCCTCCCAATCATGGTGGTAACTTTACCCCTTCCCGACCCTGTTACAAAGCTATGGCCGCAAGAGATGGTGTCTTTTCTTCAGTGGTTCGCCTTTTGGACCTTTGCCATCCTCTTAACAGTCCCTTGGCTATTCTGCATCTATCAAGTAGTGACGAACCAACTCGGCCGAACGAAGCGGATTAAGCAGGTCCTAGACGACATCACTGCGCCCAAAATCGTCATTGTTATGCCCTGCTACCGCGAAGAACCCGAGGTTCTCATCAAAGCTATCAACTCGGTCGTCGACTGCGATTATCCGCCCGCCTGTATTCATGTTTTCTTATCCTTCGATGGCGAGGATGAAGACGAACTATACCTCAACACTATTGACCAGCTTGGCGTGTCGCTCAAGATGGAGTCGTACCCTAAGAGTATCGACGTTACGTATCGATCCGCACGCGTGACCGTTTCACGGTTTCCTCATGGAGGGAAACGTCACTGCCAGAAAGTCACTTTCAAACTCATCGACCGAGTCTATGAGCAGTATCTCAAGCGAAACGACAACCTCTTCATTCTCTTCATAGACTCGGACTGTATCTTGGACAAAGTATGCCTACAAAACTTTGTCTACGACATGGAGCTCAGCCCCGGCAATACTAGAGACATGCTGGCTATGACAGGAGTCATCACCTCGACGACGAAGAAACATAGCATCATCACCCTGTTACAGGACATGGAGTACATACATGGGCAACTATTCGAGCGAACTGTTGAGTCTGGCTGTGGTTCTGTCACTTGTTTGCCTGGAGCGTTGACTATGCTGCGCTTCTCAGCCTTTCGAAGAATGGCCAAGTACTACTTTGTAGACAAAACCGAGCAGTGTGAGGATCTGTTTGACTTTGCCAAATGCCACTTGGGAGAGGATCGCTGGCTGACGCATCTTTTCATGATTGGAGCCAAGAAGCGGTACCAGATACAGATGTGCACATCGGCATTTTGCAAGACTGAAGCTGTACAGACTTATCGGTCCCTGATTAAGCAGCGGCGCCGATGGTTTCTGGGCTTCATAACCAACGAAGTGTGCATGCTCACAGACTGGCGCTTGTGGAAACGATACCCGATACTTATTCTAGTCCGCTTTATGCAGAACACCATCCGGACGACGGCACTGTTATTCTTTATCATGGTTTTGGCCCTGATAACCACAGTCAAGAAGGTGGATGACCTCCCTGTGGGATTCATTGCTATTTCTTTGGGGTTGAACTGGCTACTCATGCTGTACTTTGGGGCCAAGCTACGGAGATTCAAGATCTGGCTGTACCCGCTCATGTTCATTCTAAATCCGTTCTACAACTGGTATTACATGGTGTACGGAATATTCACAGCAGGGCAGCGAACTTGGGGTGGCCCACGCGCCGATGCAGCAGCAGCGGACACGCATACGACAGCGAGAGAGGCTGTGGAACAGGCCGAGAAACAAGGTGACGAGCTAAACGTAGTCCCAGAGACGTTCAAGGCTGCACACGAAGCACGCAGGGCGGCGTCGAATCGCGAGTCGTCGACAACAGACGGGCTTGGGCGAACAAGAAGCGTCGTACGGCCACCCGACAAGATTGACGGCAAGTTCTCGGCTCGCCAGAAAACTGCATCAGGAACGTATGCCCATCCGGATGAGATCGATACCAGCGCAGACGACGTTGAGGCAGGGAAGATGACGGCAGGAGTTTTCTCGGAAGATCGGGATTCTCTGGATAGTATCGCGTCGGTTCGAAAGGTCGACCTTGGAGTCTGTACACCACGGAGAATGAAGCTCCTGATGAATGACGAAGATCGTCGCAAGTATCTAATCGCACAGCAGATGCAAAATCAGACGGCGCAGGCCCCGGACCAGCCCCAGGCCAACGGGGACCTTCTAGCTTTACCTCTCAGACGTGCAGGCTATTCAGAGGAAATCGATAGAAAGCCATCGGAGAACCAAGTGCAGTACAACCAAGTTGCTCAAGGAGACCCCAGCGAGACATTTCGCAGGACATCAGCGGCAGGTAGGGAACATTCGAGACTGGGAGAAAACCTATCTTTTGCCAACCGGATGGCAAGAGGGGAGTCGAGGAGAAGCCACTAAGATATGACAAGTAGGAGGACGCGTTGTTCTTAGCTGTTGTGTTATGTATGGGAGGGAGTCGAATAAAACCTGGGAATGAAGCTATCTCGAACAAGCAGTTGTTTACTTGTCGATCCCACAAAATACAAGTCATTACCCCGCAATTCTGGAGCCGCATGGGCCATGACAACACATGAAAGACGTCAGTTGGGAGATGAAGATGAACAGTATGACCAGGGTCGAGTTCTCCAAGCGATCCCTGCGCTGCAACAACGTGTTTGTATGCATCCCGAGGTCAGCATCACTCATGAGGTACCTCTCTGGTTATCTACTTGAAGGTTTCCAGTTAGAGCTACTGAAAATGCTTTGCTATTTGCTGTTTTGGGGAGAACCTAGCCGTTAACTCGGTGTATCGGCGAGTTATCGGTGAACCAGGACGGCAAGTGAGTGTATGTAAGCTCCTTTGTCGCAGAATGCTCGGTCGAAAAGTTCCTGATGTTAGTTTCACAGAGCTTGGCACGACTCAGAATCATGCAAATGCTGATGGCTGAGTTGTTATTAGTCATAAAAGGATTGAACCAGGTTTTTGAAGTTGCAGCAAGGACAGAGAAGGCAGTTTTATCGTCTCGAAATTTCTTTGATATTCTTGAAGGTATTTCGAGAAGATATGGGTTTCTTGCTGATTGTGATAGAGGAGATGGAAAACTCAAGTTGTCGAGTAATGTGATATAGTGGCAAGGCTAAAAAGTAAAGGGACGGGAATAGAGGGGTTCTTGCTGCCCCTCCATCGACAGCCCTGCCTCATATTTTACAGTGACAACAGGGCAATTTTAGCGGGGGAGGGGCATTTTTTTACTTGAACAAAGCGCTCTTTGTTTGCCTCAACTTCGAGTTCTATGACCTGGCACGCACGAGTCAAGGGTACATGTTATGCTTGGCTTACCATTTGGTGGAGATCTTGTACCAGGTCCCTGATATCCACTGCAAGGCAAGTATTGATTGCGTACATGTAGGTAGATGGGTACCTCAGGCTGGTGACAGAATCGCAGAGAAGTCTGTCGTCCTTTCTAGGGTCTGCTAAAGACAGCAGGCAGTGCGTCTGTGTAGGTAGGTAGTTCAATGTCTCTTTACTGTTAGAAGAAAGTTGACTCAAATATATAAACTGCAAACACAGCCAGCGCCCAATTCTCTTCCATGTCTTGCCCTTTTGCTAGAGGAAGCCCAACCTCGCATCTTCTAGAAGCGCCTTTAGAATCGCAACAGAACAAGTAGCCTGTACTTGATTTACATCATCGCTCTACACCATCAGCCCACGGCATCGTACATCGCCCCGCAGGTACCAGATACACTCACCTGTAGATAACCCACTGAAAGAAAACCAAATTTTCTAGCCCAAGCCCACCTTTGCACTCACTACCTATAAACTCGCGATCGCAAAGTGAGCGAGCGGCATCCCCCATTCGCTGTCTGAGTCCTCCATCCACTGAGCGAAGCAAGAAGGAAAAAAAAAAAATTGACCCAGCACGCCAGGCCATAAACAACCGCCGCCCAACCACTCACTACCTTACCTTACCTTAGCATATTTGCGTCTTCCCCTCCATCCATCTATCCATCCACATCCACAACACATCCATATTCTCACGATCCTCTTTTGCGCTCCCCTTTTCCTTCTTTCTCTCTCGAGCTTTTCCCGCGCATCGCTCAACTCTATTCCCCCCCTCTCTTCTTTTACTTTACCTTAATATCGTGTCCCGGGGCAGACCCCACAAGTCGAAACCATGAGTGTCGTTGGTGAGTTACCTATTCGTCCCGCTCTCGGCCTGCCGCTATCGCTACCGCTGCCGAGAGATATTGCTCTGGGAAACAAGAGGCTGACCGTTTGTCTTTCATGGCTACAGGAATCGATTTCGGAACCCTCAAGACCGTCATTGCCATCGCCCGTAACCGCGGTGTCGACGTTGTGCGTATACCCTCATTGTCCCTCCATCATCTATCCCAACCGACCGCCCTACCCCTCCATACTCTGCTGTCGCCCTTGTCCATGATGTTGGAGATTCATATGACTGACTTTATCTGTCCTGAATAGGTCACCAATGAAGTCTCAAACCGAGCAACTCCGTATGTTACTCCCTCATGTTTGGCCTCGTCGCTTGTCGCGCGCGGTCAAATAACCCCGCCATCGCCATAACCATCAAACGTGTATACTGACAGCTTCATTCAGTTCCTTGGTAGGCTTCGGCCCCAGGTCTCGCTTCCTCGGCGAGGCTGCCAAGACCCAGGAGATCTCCAACCTCAAGAACACCGTCAGCTCCCTGAAGCGCCTCGCTGGCCGATCCTTCAACGACCCAGATATCCAGATTGAGCAGCAATATGTCACTGCTCCTCTGGTCGACATCAACGGCCAGGTCGGCGCCGAGGTTAACTACCTGGGCAAGAAGGAGAAGTTCACCGCTACACAGCTGGTTGCCATGTACCTCAGCAAGATCAAGCAGACCGCCGGTGCTGAGCTCAAGCTCCCCGTCTCCGACGTCTGCATGAGCGTGCCCCCGTGGTTCACCGATGTCCAGCGCCGTGCTCTCATCGACGCTGCCGAGATCGCCGGCCTCAGGGTCCTCCGCCTCATCAACGACGGCACCGCTGCCGCTCTTGGCTGGGGTATCACCAAGCTCGATCTGCCCGCCCCCGAGGAGCGTCCCCGCCGAGTCTGCTTTGTCGACATTGGCCACAGCAGCTACACTGTCTCCATTGTCGAGTTCAAGAAGGGTGAGCTCGCCGTCAAGGCTACCACCTGGGACAAGGACTTTGGTGGCCGAGACTTCGACCGCGCTCTTGTCGAGCACCTCGCAAAGGAGTTCAAGGGTAAATACAAGGTCGACATCATGAGTCACGGCCGTGCCCTCGCCCGTACGATCGCTGCCGCCGAGAAGACCAAGAAGGTCCTGTCTGCCAACCAGCAGGCTCCCGTCAACATCGAGTCCCTCATGAACGACATCGATGCTTCCGCCATGATCACCCGCCAGGAGTTCGAGGCCATGATTGAGCCTCTCCTTAACCGAACTCACCAGCCCCTTGAGGAGGCCCTTGCCCAGGCCAAGCTCACCAAGGAAGACATCGACACCATCGAGGTCGTCGGTGGTGGCTCTCGTGTCCCTGCTCTCAAGGACCGCATCCAGGCTTTCTTCGGCAAGCCTCTTTCTTTCACTCTTAACGCCGACGAGGCTCTTGCCCGTGGTTCCGCCTTCAGCTGCGCCATTCTCTCCCCCGTCTTCCGTGTCCGAGATTTCTCCGTCCAGGACATCATCAGCTACCCCATCGAGTTTGCCTGGGAGAAGGCTCCCGATATTCCTGACGAGGACACCAGCCTGACTGTCTTCAACAAGGGCAACGTTATGCCTTCCACCAAGATTCTCACCTTCTACCGAAAACAGCCCTTCGATCTTGAGGCCCGATATGCCCAGCCCGAGCTGCTTCCCGGCAAGACTAACCCCTGGATCGGTCGCTTCTCTGTCAAGAACGTCAAGGCCGATGGCAAGGACGACTTTATGATTTGCAAGCTCAAGGCCCGTGTAAACATTCACGGTGTCCTTAACGTCGAGACCGGCTACTATGTTGAGGACCAGGAGGTCGAGGAGGAGATCAATGAGGAGGGTGACCCTGATGTGAGTGTGCCTGAGCCAGCTACGGCTTCGAATGTTTCTACCCCTGTTTCCGATCAAGATCAAGACTCGGCGTCTGCATCATCCGCGTCCGTTGGAGATGATAGCCGAGCTTATCCCGCCAAGCGTCCGCGCCTCGAGGAGGATCAAGAATCCCGTTCGTCTCGTTCCGCTACTGCTGTTCCTGAATGTTTAGAGAAGTCGATTTATGAACCTCGATCGCTAACATCATCTTCCAAAAAGGCCATGGACACCGACAAGAAGGATGATGCTCCTAAGAAGACTCGCAAGGTGAAGAAGCAGGTCCGCAAGGGTGATCTGCCCATCTCCACCGGCAGTGCCTCTCTCGACGACGCCACCAAGGCCAGTCTGTTCGAGAAGGAGAACGCCATGGTTATGGAGGACAAGCTTGTCGCCGACACCGACGAGAAGAAGAACGAGCTCGAGGCTTACATCTACGACCTCCGTGCTAAGCTCGACGAGCAGTACTCCGAGTTTGCTAGCGAGGAGGAGAAGGAGACAATTAAGGCCAAGCTCGAGGCCACCGAGGTACGTGTTTTCATTTATATCTAGGCTGAACCTCTGATACTAACTGATTACAGGATTGGTTGTACGACGAGGGTGATGATACCACTAAGGGTGTGTACATTGCCAAGATTGACGAGATCCGCGCCATGGCTGGCCCTATCGTTCAGCGTCACTTCGAGAAAGTCGAGGCTGAGCGACAAGCCGTCCAGGAGAAAGTCGAGGCCGAGAAGGCTGCTAAGAAGGCTGAGGAGGATGCTCGCAAGGCCGCAGAGGCCGACAAGTCCAACGTCGACCAGGAGATGAAGGACGCTGACGCTCCGCAACAAGAGACCGAAGGCTCTGCGGACCCCCAGTAAGATATGAGCAAAGGGGAAAAGCATGGTACAGCAGACACTCGACCCTGCGTGTGTCATGATGCATGACATGAGATGAATGACGTCCAAAAGAGTTTTATCGATGTTGAAAAAAAAAGAGAGGTCACCAAAGAAAGGACCGGGAATAGGAAGAAGGGGGTATAGAACATGAGATACGGTTGCAACGGCTTTGTTTTATTGGAAGAAGGGGCCGGATTATCATGACGGATATGTTACCCGAACGTGAGACCAATTTTTACACCTTTAGTAGCTAGGATCCATACACTCGAGTTTGGTTCAGTTTGGTTCAGTTTGGTTGCTTGTGGTGATATTGTCTAGTATGTGTTCTGCTGTTTGTTCGTGATATGATGTAAGCATACGTGATATGAGTCGAATGACGCCCAAACGGACAATCCGAAGTATCAAGAATGACTGAGACGCATAGACATGATAGTTACAGCTCTCAATTGGATATAAACCCCTCTATATATGACTACGCTGCCTTGAGGGACCCTTTATCCCTTCAATCTCACGCGTCCGTCTCCCCTCTCAATCTTTTTTAGTCCCCTAAAAAAATGCAAACCAGTACCGTACACAATTCCCTAGAAAATGGATGCAATCAATCTCTCGTTCTTTTTCCCCACTCTCTTCCCTTTCGTCATGCGTAATAATACTCGTACTATTTTCCCTCCAGAAGGGAGCCCGGCTATGTCCCGCTGTTCACTTACCCTAATTTTGAGAATGTGTTGAGTACAAGGCACAGCCGGGCTCCCGACGCCGATAATGGCTACCCCAGGTGCTTGGCTGGGCGCTTATGAAATGTCGAACAAGGGCTTGAGCTTGATGATGAGCTGCCACTCGTCGTTGCTGACCTCCTTGCGGTAGAACTCCTTGAGGGTGTCGATGCTGGCTCGGGAGATGAGACTGTACAGTGTCTCCTCCTCTTCGAGGTGACGGCCGTACATGGGCTGGTTGCCGCCCATCTCGATCTTGATGGCGACCGAGGGCTCCTTTTTCTTGCATACGGGGATCTGCTTGTGCTCTCGCTCGATGGACGTGCTGGAAGTTGTTAGCATGCTTCGGTTCTGTAAGAGGGAGGATACTACGGGGGAAGAACTTACACTCTGCCCAGCTTGATGACTTCCTTGGCACCCGTTGTAGGGTTGGTCCTGACGGCGGCAACAGGGCAGTTGATTCGGAGCTGGCCCTCGGTGACATCGACACCGATGACGATGGGGTCGTTCTTGTTGAAGACCTTGACGGGCTTGAGGACACAGGGGAAGACAGCAAGCATCTTGGACTCCTCCTTCTTCTTCTCGAGCTGCTCGTCCATGTGCTTGGTAAAGGCGTCAAACAGATGGTAAATAATATCAGCCGTGAAGATCTTGATGCCCTGATCCTCAGCATACTGCTGCGCCTCCTTGTCAACCTTGACATCGAAGCACAGCATGATGGCGTAGTCGGGCGCCTTCTCCAACATGATACCACACTGCATAACATCACGCTTGTAGACGGGACCGATACCGACGTTGGCAACAGGAATCTTGCAGTCCTTGAGGAAATCAAGCAGGGCTTCGAGCGAACCAAGAGTTGAGGCTTGGACACTGACACCACGACCAGACTTCTCGACACGGTTGAAGAGGACAGCAAGATCGGACTCGACCTCGTCCTCAATGTCGTCCTCATCGTCGTCAGGTCCGACGACCATCAGGCGAGAACCAGCGATGGCACCCTCAAGACCAGGGGCGCTGATCTTGACACCCAGCGCGGCCTTGACCTCCTTGTTGTGAACATAAGCTGACTTGAGACGCAGCTCTCGCAGAGGCGCTGGCGTAAGAAGGGCTCTGATATTTGTCTTGATGGCACCTTCTGTACCGCACAGCACGATGCGGTCGCCTTCTCGAAGAATACCGTTGGACAGGACGACATCGATGGTCATACCGAAACCTTCAATGGCCTTGACTTCGAGGACAGTGGCCTGGACCTCGGAGAGGTACATGAGGGAACCGACCATACGCTCCTGAGTGAGCTGGACGATGAGTTTCAACATGTCGGGGACACCCTCACCCGTGTGCGCCGAAGTGGGCACGAGCGAGACGTACTTGGACATGGACTTGTTCTCGTAGAAGAGCTCAGAGTTGAAACCCTGCTCGGCAAAGGCGACCTTTGTCTTTTCAAGACGGGTCTCGAACTCGTTGCGGACGGCCTTGCTCTGGAGCGCCAAACTGTCCTGGAAACCGTTGTTGGCAACCTGCTTCCAGCCGTACAGACGATCGATCTTGTTGAGGGCGACGATAAAGGGGGTCTTGCGCTCTCTCAGCATGCGCATAGACTCGAGGGTCTGAGGCTCGAGACCGTGCATGATATCAACGACTAGAATGGCAATGTTACAGAGGGAAGAACCACGAGATCGGAGGTTGGAGAAGGACTCGTGACCAGGGGTATCGATGACCAAGAGACCAGGAACCTTGTACTCGAACTTTCCGTCCTGGTTGACAACGGCAGTCTTCTGCTTGATAGCCTCCAGAGGGAAGTACGTAGCACCAATCTGCTGCGTAATACCACCGGCTTCACCCTCCTGGACATTGGTCTGTCGGATCTTGTCCAGAAGCTTGGTCTTTCCGGTATCGACGTGACCAAGAATACAGCAAATAGGAGATCGCAGGTTGTCCTTGGATCGGGCAGCCAGCGCGGCCTGATGAGCCTTTTCACGGCGCTGAGCAGCCTCTCGCTTTCGCTTCTCCTCGGCCAGCTGAGCAGCTGTGGCAGCCTCATCGTCAGAAGACTCTTCTTCAGATTCCTCCTCAGACCCTTCTTGAGCCTTTGTTGCTGTTGTGCCGTTTGCCTTCTCGGCCTCCTCGTCAGAATCGGCATCCCAGCTGTCCTTGACATCACCGTCAGAGGCAGCAGCAGCCTCCCAGTCATCCTCAACCTCGCTCTCAGCAGCCTTCTTCTCAGCGGCAGCCTTGGCATCGGCCTCGGCCTTCTCGCGAGCAGCCTTCTCTTCAGCATCCTTCAGAGCCTTTTCAGCTTCTTGCCTTGCTCGCTCGGCAGCCTCAGCGAGAGCCTTCTCCTCATCAGCCTGGCTTAAGTTAGTATACTGTTATCTGGTGTTCCTTTAGCATCAGTCCATACCTTCTGTTGAGCACGACCCTTCTTCCTCCTTGTGTCTGCGGGCTTGGCCTTCTTCTCACCAGGCTCTGACGGTCCAACCTGGATACCCGCAGCCAACATCTGCTGGAGCTTTCGCTCATTTCGGGCTTTCTCCTCCTTTTGAGCCTTGGTAAGGTATTTACCCTCCTTCTTGAGCTGCTCGATACGCTCCCTCTCCTTTTGCTTCTTGAGGGCCTTGGCTTCCTCGCGGCGCTTCTCTTCCTCGGCAGCTAGGCGGTCCTCCTCATCAGCTTGAGCCTTGGCCTCGGCTTTAAGCCTGGCTTCTTCCTCTCGTTGACGCTTGAGCTCCTCTTGTTGCTTCTGGAGAGCAGCGAGATGGGGAGGAAGCTTCTTCTTTTTGCCGCCAGCAGCGGGCTCGGGGGCCGGGGCAGCCTCCGCGGGAGCAGCCTCCTTCTTCTCCTCGGGGGCAGCCTTTGCGGGCTCGGCCTTTGGAGCGGCACCGCCCTTCTTCTTGGCAGCGGCCTGGTGTATAATTGTCAGCAAGCTCTATATCCAGAGCACTAAGTGCCCGTGGTATAACATACCTGCTCCTTCTTTCGCTGCTTCTCACGCTCCTTCTTGAGCTTCTCCTTCTCAGCCTTTGTCAAGATACGACCGTCTTCGCCAGTTTCGGCGGAGGCAGCAGCCGGCTCAGGCTTCTTGGCGGGTTGCTTGTTCTGCTTGCCACCCTTGCCCTTCTTGTCGGGCAGAGCAAACTCGTCGTCCATGTCAGCCTCGACGGGTGCCTGGGCGGGAGGCTCTTCGGCCGCAGCGGGCTCCTCGGCGGGGGGCTCTGTGTCGACGATGCCCTTCTTCTTGCGCTTCTCCTTGTTCTTGCGCATGGTAGCCATCAGGCCACCGGCGCCGCCCTCGTCCTCGTCATCGTTGGCAGGGTTTGCGTCGCCGTCGGCGCCGTCGACAGCAGGCGGGGCGATGCTCTCGCCGAGCTCGGCCTCCCAGTCGTCCTGCTGGTTCTTCTTGTTTCCCTTCTTCTTGGGCGCCATCTCGGTGGTTGCCTGTCGGTTGGTGCTTGAGATGTAGTCGTCCGAGTTGGCGACTGGGCCACGGTTTTATGGAAATTTTGGGCGTGGAGGCAAAAAAGGAAATAGATAGCCAACAAGGCAATCTTTCTTTCTCGTCAGGCACACAACCACAGTGCCTTTGGCTCTCTCTGTATGGTCAGGTTGCTTGCAACTTCGTTCTGAGGGTTGGGCTACGGGTTTAGGCGGGGCAATGCGGCGGGGCTTCTTTTGTGGCGAATCCAGCACTGGCTACAGTCTGCGACATGCTATATCTCCTCGATCTGACGGGGAGATTGTCGCAAGTCGTCGAAAGAAAGGCTCTGGTTAAGAGTGTCTCGTTCCTTTGTACAGTATAAAAGAAAGGAAGGACGTTGACAACTCCTGACGTTGAAGTGTGGGGGAGTTAGAAAAACCCTACGAATCTTGTATTCTTTGTGAATGTGTGATATTATGTAAGCGGCATGATGCTCTGAAAGCATACTCTTTATTAGGATTCCTGTCAGCCATGACTTCTGCATATCTATAGACTCGACGGTCTGAATAAAGCTTTGACTTATACTATACAAATTTTCGAATTGCTCTTGCTGTCCCTCAAATCGCCGGAGCTAAAACGTACTCCAGAATCTCATAACCGAGTTCAAGATACTTGTCTTGCCCTTGGCTTCCACACTCCCTAAATCCCTCTGTATATACACCCTCGTCAATACTGTCCAGGTACTCACAAAACAGATCTATGCCATCTCCAATAGACACCAGGCTTTTCAACGCACGTAAATCAAGGCACCGTTTAAGCAGGTCGCCATCGATATGCATCATGTCTGGATACGGCTGAGGCTCCAACTCCAGGTCCATGTCAAAATCCATATCGTTGTTCTCCGACGGCTGGTTGTTGCGCCTAAAGGGGCACACATCCGTGTTGTGATACGCCAGGTTCTGTATGAGCCGAAGGAATCGCCAGAGATCCATACCTATCAGGGAAAAGTGTTGCAGCGATCCATCAAGGGAAATTCCCAAAATCTCGGCCTGGTCAGCTGTGTTGAAGAGAGTATTGTATCGCCGCTGGCGATCAATGGCCAACCAAAACGGTCGTGTGTGCCCCTTTCGGAATCTTCTGATCGATGTGGGCAAGACTCCCTCAAAGACCACCTCAAACTCCTTGTGGCGTTGACTCCAGGGAATCCAAACTCCAGCAAGCCCGCCTTGCGAGGTAGAAATGACGTTGACCGGCCACTTGCCTGGTTGCTCTTCAGAATCCCCCATCTCCGCCACGTGTCCTGTATATCGTGTTACCTGATCGCTATGTATGATGGAGGCCTCGGTATGCTCTGATTCCGCGTGTAGGTCTATGACCTGGAGAGAGTGTTGTGCAGTCAGAACGCAGACGTTGCTCCCTTCCACACGCAACGATGTAGCCGGCGAGTCCAACTTGAACTGCTTCATTGGCTTGAGCTTCTTTTCTGCGAGGTCGAGAACCTCCCAGTGCAAAACTTTTCCAACGCAGAATAATAGGCCCACTGCGCTTCCAACGACCGCATAGATTGGGTCGGCAAAGCCTTTCTTTTTATATCGAGTCCAGTACTGCAATTGCCTTGTCGGTCCATCCTCAGTTTCAACCTGTTCTGCTGTCACGGAGACAATCATTAATCGACCCTGTTGGGTGGTAACAATGATAAAGGGGAAGGTTTTTCCATCCTTGACATAGAACCACTCATATAGGCCAAATATTCTGTCTCCTGGATGTCCTAGGCCAGAAATATACTCAGACGGCTGTCTCTCCTTGTTGACGGCAGCTGAAAGATTGGCCCCTGAGTCAGGATCGATAAAAGAAAGGGTTGGACGATCGTCCTTTATATGCGCGACCACCAGAGCCTTCCAAGTTGGAGAGTAAATAAGACGCATTGGTGTTCCATCAATAGGGATACTTCGAGGAACAGGCCCAACATGGGGCCAGATATCCACAAGTAGGATCCGCGTTCCAGCTAGCAACATCAAAGACATGTGACGGCCGTAGCCAGAAAGACTGCTTTCGAGGCAAAAGACTGAAGTAATTGGTGGTGAGGGCATGGATGGATCGTTAGAATCAGTGGCCCAGATTTGGGTTTTGGTCTTGAATCTGGTATCCCTTGCTGAAAAATCCTTCACAATTGATAAACTGTTGTCGCAACAAACGAAAAAGGCATGTTTGCCATCGAACGGACCGGATGCCGTGAATACGCTTGTAGGTGACATGCCCAATTGCTCAACAGTGAATGAACTATGGCCAATGTCCTGTCCTGAAAGCTGTATATTCACAAGGTGACCACTTCTGGTGCCAAACACTAGAATTGTCTTGTCTGGGCCGTCGTTGATTGCTGAAACGCTTGTATATGCTTCCATCTGGAATTGAGGTTCCTGGTTAGTAGTACCTTGCAACTGGTCAGTGCCCAATTCCAAGTTCAGCGGACTGATATGGCAAACTTACCGAGATATGGCTGAATGATCCTGCCGTTGACTTCCTGGCCATCCAGAGAGTATATACTCAAAACGGGTAACCTATCTTCGACAGAGCCTACGACAATATAGGTGTGTCCAGACATGTTGAATAGACCTAAACATGTAACCTCCCCTTTGGCAACTATTGAGCCCACTTGCGAGAGGCTCATCTGGTCTATCTGCAACACATCAAGTCGTGATGCCTGCCCATCGTGCGAGGAGACCACTACTGCATCGCCCATACAGCACGCATTCTCCGCGATCAACGACGTCTTCCCACAAATGTCAGAGTGAGTTCGCCGCGAACTACAATTTCGGTTAGTATCACTGACATGATACTCATGCAGAGCTTGCAAATAGGTGGCACTTACCTCTGCAGGGGCGCAACAAGGCATGTAAAAGTCTCAGTGACCTGCACAATCGTCCCTTGCTCATTCTGGGTAGCTGAAATTGTTCGTGAGGATGTATCGAATGGACAAGCATCTGGAGACAGGGCGCTCGCGTTGCTGAGATCAGCAGGAAAGTGAAGGACGTCAGAAGAATGTGGCATGGACAAAACGGCATAATAACCTCTTTCACCATCAATCTTGACAGGAAACATCCATGACTGACGAACAGGCTGGTCATAATCAAACTCGAGTCCAATCCTTGCTTGGATGCCCCACCTCAACTCAGTCAAACTGGACCTAGGCCCGCGGCCAGACGTACAGAAGATGCGATCCGGCTTTTGTGTCAACTTGGGGGGAGTCTTGCGCCTAGAGGAAATTTCTTTACGTGTGCTTTCACCCGCCCAAGACTGGTCAACATCTGTAGTGACAAGGTCGACTACAGGAGACCAGTTGGGTATGACACTGACTTGTTGGGGGTCGCTGCGAGCTGCGAGCTGTAACGCAGGAGATGTTAGCCAGAGCTTAGCAACAAGGATAGACATGTACTACCTTCCAGATGCCCCCAGGACCCGAGTCACCACCAATGATAAAAACGTCTGAAAAAACATCATATGCCGTGGTGAAGGCGGTTGTGATATTAGTACTGATAGTGCCAAGGTTTGTTACCGAAGGAACCAGGTCTGCCGAATCAATCTCGATATGCGCAATAACACCATCTTCTCGAGCTAAGTAAATGATGTCCGTTTTTTCAAGGTACTTATTAAGTCGAAATGGCCGGGCCCAGGCGGTCCAAAGTGGCCCAGCAGCTCCATGGTGTAACTTGGTCTGTCCAATAGAGTGTGTTTCCAAAGTGTCGAATAGCGTTTGTCCAGTGAATGCATTCTTGACGATGCCGATAGAGTGCTCCGAGACCGCAAAGAAAGCGGTATTGACTTTCAGAGGGATAATCATTAGGGGCATCCGATGCTCTTTTGGTAACGGGGTTCCCTTCTCTGACCGGAAGACGGTGGTGAGCTCGTCACCAAGCTCCCAATCATAGACTACCATACGAGATACGTGAGCCTGCTTGCCTGCCTCACGTCGAATTATAACCAAAAGTAGGATGATATGGTAATCATCATCAGGCCGTGGATGTAGAAACTCCATTTTCTGTATGATTCCCTGGGTAATCCGTACGCGAGTAGACTTGATAGGTTTAAAAGACCCGTAGCGTTGGAACTGAGAGTCCATGTTGGTTAGTGATTCTAGCTCATACACAATGAATGCGCCTTCGGCAGACCCGGCAGCCATGTATCGCGACGAGGGATCGATAGAAAGATGAAAGCCTAGGAATTGGAGATTCTTGGGGCTTTCGTATTTAGTAGTAACAAATTCGAGTGAGCCGTCTGCGCCTTCTCGAACGAAAAGGAAGACGGCATCGCCAGTCTCAAGCATCAATACCAAGAGTTGAGGTGGCAGCGCGTGGTGCACCTCAGCCTCGCATGCTTTTGTGGCATCTTGCATAGCAGCATCGGTGTCTTCGGGTTTAATTATGGCAGAGGTTGTGCCATCGGGACCTCCTTCAGGTGGTGCTCCAAGAACAATCGCGTTTCGGATTCGAGCACCAAAATCGGCTTTTCGTATGATCTCATGAACTTGTCCATCTTCTCGAAGTTCGCTGATTTGAACAAAACGATCCTGTGTCGGTTAGCAAGAATTTAGGGGGAAAATACAGGAGTTAGTGTGCCACATCCTGGTTGAGCTCCTGGGGGTCCCAATAAGACAGTTGCCATGGGCAGTCGGCAAGATGACCATGCCCGTCAGAACAGCGTCAGGGCAAGGTAGCTTACCAAGCTAGGGCCCGGCAATTGCTTGGGAATGATACAGCCCTAGGATAAAGGGCAGAGTAGATCTGTACGGCTTCCAACGGGATTGCGGCAAAAGGAACAGAAGACTTACACCGACAAAGGCAATGTCGTTGTGAGAGCGCGACCGCAGCCAAGCTGGTAGGACCCAATGAACCACAGGGCTCTCTATAATTGTCCTAGAGAGGATACCACAAGCTGGTGCCTCAGGATATGACTCAGAGGCAGCCTTTGGCGTGGAAGAGGAAGCCTTCAAGGCATCTTGGAAGCTGACCGTCTGCGTCACCCACTCGCCATCTCTAAGAACACTGCTCTGGAAAGCCATGCTGGCCGCTTCATCGCATAAAAGGGCGAAGTTGGGAGGTGGTAGGTGTGAGGCCTAGAGGCCAGAAGAAGACGGCCAATCGTTAGTAAAGGTTCCGAAACTTGGGTGAATGTTGGCAAGAGGAACGGTTGATGGCCCTCAGGCGGGGCATAGGTGACGTTTCCGTGATAGCGTCAATATGCCGAGAAATAAATAGTTTGAGAGAGCTTCATTCAAGTGAGTGTATAAAGAGCTAGGTGCCTCGCTCGTACATATACAGTACAGCACTGGTGCTGTTGTTGGTGTGGTAGAGTGGAGAGATATCCACGCCGTCCAACGCCAGTTGACGCTGCTCGAACCACGCTCAACGACACTTTATCAAGTCGACAAGTGAGATGGATTGACCACCATAAGCAAGAGAGGCGGAAGGGCGTCGGATGCTTTTCAAATGAAGGCTGAAAGATGGCCTTGGTTCACAGATGCAGGCGAGACGCAGAGCAGCGTAAAGCAACCCAAGGCACAAACAGATTCACGGCCGGTGCCCGAGGCCCTAAGAGTTGAAACAGATGAGGTCGAGGCGACGTATGATAGACGCGACGTGTCGATCTGGCCTGGCTGAGTGAGCTGATTTGTGCTGTGCGTGCTGCGCTGCGCTGCGTAGTGTTGCGTTACACACCGGGATTGCGATTACTCCCAGCTGAAGCAAATTTCCGGATCAAAGCACGCAGCCAAGACCAGCAGTGACTGATGATTCACGGAGCAACAACAGTTGGGTCGTGTAGTGTATTTGTGTGGTTGGAGAAGCCACGGAGATCCAACGCCCGAGCCTGATGGGTGAGGCGTAGGGTGTAGCCTGCAAAACGAAATACAAGATTAATGATCAGGGCAGCTGGTGTTAGACAAGAGCCCCATGTGTAAGCGCCCAGAGACACGCGCGAGTCGGGTACGTGCGTCAACTAAGCTGAGCCAGGGCAAGTCATGGTTGTTTGTAAAAAATGAATTCTTTAGAGTTGATAGAAAAGGCGCATGAGGCGTGAGGCGTGAGGCTTGAGGCTTGAAGCTCGAGAAACGATATGGAAGCCCAAGATCCACCGCGCTCCTTACCTTTTACGTCGTGTATGGATGTACTTGAGTGAATGAGCACTCCACTAGGTAACTCAACGCTTGCTTCTTGTTAGCGCGGTACTTGGCAGGAACCAAGGGGACAGGGTACAGGACCACGACAGCCCGACTCCCCGAAGCTGAAATGGTGCCAAAATGAATATGAGATATGGTTTAAGCTGTACTGTGCTGTATGTACTATAATAGTACCTCGGGCATAAGAGCCCGATCATGCATGTCCCATTAGCATGGAAGGTACCCCATTACCTGGCGCGTCGTAACTGCTTGTCCGAAGGTACGTGGATAAAGCTTTGGTAGGAGTTGAACTCAATTAAGCCCTTCAAGACTGAGAAGCTTGATGTGATTCAATTCTTCCTCTCGCCACGAACTAATCACGAACAGGCACTACCTACCTAGACAGCACAGCACAGCACAGCACAGCTTGTACCTGCAATGAATGGCCTCGGTAATAACGTGGCCGGAGCAATCAACCCTGGGCCCCTGTATGCACCGCACCACGGCGACGATCCGATACCCGAATTCGCATGGAAGAGCCTTCGATCACGAATCTGTACAGAATCTGTCTGTACGCGAGTTGCTCACCGACAATAAAGAGAATTCTCTTATTTGATACTTTCCTCATGGCTTGGTGTATAGTGAAACTATAACATCGCTTGAAAGCACTTGGCCAGCCACAATCAGCCTGTTTCTGTCAGCCCTAGATCCATATCAATTACTGTCTCCTGCCCCAAATAATGAAGAGGTATCCGAGAACCAGGGCCTCGGTAGTTGGTCTCAATCAAGAAGCTGGATCTGCGCCAGGTCGATGACACTCTGACCTTGTCGTGGTAGAGCGAGGTCTCTTATACTGGCGTTTCAACACCAAATAACTAATGACTGCTTTCTCTTTTGCCAAGTACACAGTTCACAATAACTAATATTAGGCATTACGCTATCTTAGTCCTAAATCAAGAGCCTCTAGCGCCGATCGACTAGTGACGGAACGAGGTAGTCCAGCTTCTTGGGATGGAGTGTGGCTTCAACGCTCAATCGCTTCTACCCGAGCACGATTCTTATTCTGGCCAATATGTGGCCACTTTTGATTTTCTTGTTAATCGTCGGTATTTTCTGTGTTTCGGAACTTAGAATTGCCGTGTCTAGAGGTCTCTCAAAGAAGGCTATAAGCTCATCCCCTGGTCATGGGCACAGTCTGGACCAGCCATGTGTCTCAGTTGTGTTCGCTCCCCTTTCTTTTCTTCCCTTGACCCTACACGGTTCCTGTCGCTGTCACACCGACCCAAAGAAGCTGTCATAGTTAGGGTGTGTGCATACACGATGATCCCATGACGTTTAACTACCTAGTGCGGTGGCTTTCTGCGTGCCCCCCTTGGTCTCATCTTGTCTTTGGGTGTAAATCACACAACTTTCAATGCCTGGAGAGCCCTGGCATTTTATTCTTGATTTTGTCTCAAGGATACAAACCCGTTCTTTTGCTCTCTCGTCTGTCCAAGTAGACTATTCGATTCACTAGAGAGCAGCAAGCAGATGAAACCCAGCATTGGGCGTATGGAAGCCAGTCATTACCTGAAACTGAGCAGTCACTTTTTTCATCTTTCGCTCTATCTGATCCCCGAGGCTGCTTTCATGGGGCTGAACAAAGACTGGAAGTCCAACGATGCAGCTAAACACTGCACATGATGTTTTATTGAACCCTTCAAACATCTGACATGAATACCCCCACGTCCAGGATCAGGGCGAAGACTGCAGATGACGAGATAACTGGATTTGGCCTAAGCATTGAGGCCACCCTATTCGACGCAGGCCGAAGATGTCTTCGACTCTTCTTGGTCGTTGTATGCCTGTCAGCTGGTCCCTTGATCCACAAGAAACGTGGCTTGACAGTTTGTGCAACATGGGCTATCAACTACGCCAAGACAGACTCGGAGACTTTCTGGTAACTACCGAGTCAAACTGACATCTGACAGGTAACTTGACGGTTGGTCAAGTCATGGACATGGTTCTATGGAGAATTCTTATGGTAACATAGCAGTTGGCCAACTCGTGCCTTGGCTGGATGGCTCGGATCAGATACTCCATGATATATCAAGGCATGGCAGATAAGCGGGAGAGCGTTGAGTACGAGACAAGGTCGTTGATAAGTGGGCAACGATCCTTAGAAGGCAGTATTGATGCAAAGTTCACGATATCTGCTTCGTGTGTAATAATTATTTGTGATTATATAGATGTCTCAAATAATCGCAGAGCCGTATCTTACATATAAGCGCTGGCTACCCATAGTGCTAGTGGCAAACAGCTGCATGTCTTGGTATACTTTATCTCCCATCTCATTACCTTAATTTGACTGGTGATTAGCTCACGATACCGTGTCTTAGTTTCATGAATATCCAGGCTTGATGTCTGATCTTCAATGGTCGCAGGACAATAGTCGCCATATTCACCCTAGAGTTGCCTCTCGGCTCCTGGGACCTCTTCTGACATAGTCTTGAAACAAGTTAAGGTGGAAAACGAGGATTTGACTACACCAAACGGAAGCTTGTTTGATTAATTCGACAATAAGAAATACAAGTCCAACGGATATCCAGGCAAACATACAAAAGGTGTTGTGCTATGGCGCGCGCTAATTGGC
>JAJJWO010000156.1:0-47611 GCA_021655895.1 Fusarium sp. NRRL 66739
AATAAGGCTTATCTTACCACTTGCCAGATAACACAATAATATATTAATATTTATTATATATTTTTAAATATTTTATATAATTAAATATAATAATATTTAATATAAGATATAGGGTAAGCAGTTTTTCTTAGTAGATTTTAAGAAGTGGCTGCTATAGGAAGGTGTAGCTGCTATAGGAAGGAAAGTATGGCTGCTATAGGAAGGTATAGCTGTAATAAGAAGGTATAGCTAGGTATGGCTAGGTGTGGCTAAGTGTGACTATAGGGACTAATTTTAGGCTAGCCAATTATATTAAGGCAGAAGACCTATAGCAATAGTTAGGTCAGTTAAGGTTTTAGCATTAGTCGGATGACTAGGGGGGGTCAATGGTCGGTTGACCTGTACTCTCCCATCTGGGCTGGGAGCGTAATGAGAGGTCAAATCGGAGCACGGTTCCGTATTCCGGGTTGACCGTACAGTGCAGTTTCACACGCAAGGAGCGGGCAGCAATCGATGGGCCATGATAGTGTGAGAGCACGTCATTTGGCTACCCCACTGTAAATTTCTGGGGTTTTGATAGCAGGATACCTGCTTGTTGGTGGTACTATTCGCCGTGGAGTCAAGTACCTTGGCATCAAACATCCGCCGTTTATCGGGCGGATGACCCAGAATAATGGCGGTGGACGGCCACCCTGAGATGGAGCAGCACTCAAAGCCCTGAAAGATGCTCCAATCTTGGGTGGAAAGGCCCTACAGCGCAGCGCTGAGCTCGACTGCGGGGGGAGCCCCAGGGAAGAAAATTAGAAGATTCTCCCCAGGCCGCCGACTGCGGGATTGACTCTCCGACTTCCGAACGTCCGTCCTACTCTAAGCTCTGACTCGATTGTCTTTCCTTCTTCTCGCCTCTGCAATACCAATTCCTCTTCTTCAATCATCTTTGGCCTTGTTTTTATTCGGTCATCCGTGCTTGACATTCTGGCGTGTTGAAATTTTATCTGACGTCGACCCCTACGATCTGGATCAATTCCCCCGCTATCACATCCATCTCACACAGCTTCACACCTCGGGACACTCAACGACACCCCGAGCCACTCCCCTAGAACCAAGCGAAAATGGCCGCTCCTTCGCCCAATGAGCCCGGCAAGTCGGTCAACCCTCTGAAGCGAATTGACAACGAGGGTCACGATCTCCCTCCCTCGCCCGCGCCATCGAGCCCCCGCACCGGTCGCAAGCGCTATGCTCTCGCCACTGAACTCGTCTATACCGATAGCAAAGACCAGTATGGCGCCTCCAGCGTTCCTATTTACCAGTCTGCGACCTTCAAGCAGACCTCAGCCAACGGTGGCCAGCAAGAATATGACTACACACGCTCCGGAAACCCTACTCGAACGCATCTCGAACGACACCTTGCCAAGATCATGAACGCTCAGCGTGCCCTAGCTATCAGCTCTGGTATGGGGGCCCTTGATGTTATTACCCGCCTGCTACGACCTGGCGATGAGGTTATCACTGGCGACGACCTTTACGGCGGCAGTCACCGTCTGCTCACCTACCTTGCTGCCAACCAGGGCATCGTTGTTCACCATGTCGACACTACAACCATTGAAAGCGTGCGGGCACGAATCTCAGAGAAGACTGCCATGGTACTACTCGAGACCCCCACCAATCCTCTGATCAAGGTCGTCGATATCCCATCCGTTGCTCGCCTAGCCCATGAAGTCAACCCCAAGGCCCTGGTGGTTGTTGACAACACCATGCTCTCGCCTATGCTCTTCAACCCCCTCGATGTGGGTTGCGATATCGTATACGAGTCTGGAACCAAGTACCTTTCTGGTCACCACGACATTATGGCGGGTGTTATCGCCATGAACGACACCCAGATTGGAGACAAGCTCTTCTTCGTCATCAACTCTACAGGCTGTGGTTTGTCGCCAAACGACTCATTCCTACTTATGCGAGGTGTCAAGACACTGGCCATTCGAATGGAGAAGCAACAAGCCAACGCTCAGGCTATTGCGGAGTTTCTCGAGTCTCGCGGTTTCCGCGTCCGATACCCTGGTCTCAAGTCTCATCCTCAGTACGATTTGCACTGGTCTATGGCTCGCGGTGCTGGCGCCGTTCTGTCCTTTGAGACTGGTGACGCTGCTGTTTCTGAACGTATCGTAGAGGCTGCTCGACTTTGGGCCATCAGTGTCAGCTTCGGCTGCGTCAACAGCTTGATCAGCATGCCCTGCCAGATGAGCCATGCCAGTATCGATGCGAAGACACGAGCCGAGCGACAGATGCCCGAGGATATCATCCGATTGTGTGTTGGTATCGAGGATCCCAACGACCTGATCGAGGACCTTTCCCGCGCTGTAAGTATTTACACCTCAACGATGTCGTATAAAAATTAACAAACTATTTAGTTGGTCCAGGCTGGCGCCGTCACTGTAACTCTGGATGGCTTCCACGCCGCCGGAGCTGCAAAGGAGCTTGGAGAGACCCCTCTCGTCATTCAATGAGTTACGATACAATTTTAAAGATCAAATTACAAAAAGACGAGGCATATGTCATTGACCGCAAGGGAACGTTTTGATTTCTGCAAGCGAATTCGATAGTCCTACTAAACACCATTTCTATACCGGACTTGTCAAAGGTACCCGCCCATCGACAGAGGGGAGACGAGGAAGAAGTTGAACACCTCACATCGCCATACAGGCGACGTTACGAACAAAAAGGAAAAGGAAAAGAAAAGAAAAGAAAAGAAAAGAAGAGGCCTGTATCATCATGTAAAGCTGGCGTTGGCAGGCATGAATTATGGAGTTAGAGTTCCTTATTCCGGGGACCTGTGATAGGTTTGAGACAGGCCTCAATATACGCAAGATTCAAAGATCTAAACATACCTGCCCCTTGCAGTAGGACCTCATTGATAGGTAGCCGATCTCGTCTCGACTCGTTGATCCAGGCTGTCAGCATGAGACCATCATTGCTTGGTCTTTGCTTGGCTTTCTGTTGACTCTCCTGAGTTGGTGTTGTTGAGTTGTCTTTGGTGAATGGACTGCCAACTTGTTCAGTATTGATCATGACAGTCAACAAGGTTCTGTTTATACCTTTGGACATCTCTGTCGGTGGTCTCGACCTTGTGAGGCATTAAGTTATTGTTGGGTGTGTTTGCTGTATGGTTGAATCTGCTATGGCTTAAGGGGTTGCTCGTGTCGTTATCTTTTTATTCTAAACCCACGCTACTCGCATGATCTAATACTCTCCTTATATAGGTACTCACACCGAGGGCTATCCCATCACATTGCAAAGATGCCGATCTTCGACCTGACTTACATGCCCAATACTCATTTCTCTCTCTCTCTCTCTCTGTCCAGCGTCATGATACAGCTCGGCATTGAGCTCTCTCTAAGCCGCACGCCTCTGGTTGGTGAAGCTACGCGAGCTCTTGGACCTGAAGATGGCGCCCATGCCAGTTGGGGTATGACGGCGCCTCGTCAGGAGAGAAGGATATTCCATCACATCTCATATTGCGCATCGCATCACGCACCTCGTCACGGGCGCGGTCACGCTCGTGTAACCGATGCCGCCTTCTTTATCAAGATGCGCTTCCGGGGGAATCGGTGGCAGAGCCCGTCTAGATGGAGGTGGCACAGGCGACGGCGGTTGCACCGAGGACGTTGCCGGTGAGAGTTGGGGATGGTTGGCGTTGGTGGATGAGAGATGAGAGAAGAGTGAAGAGATATGAGACATGGTCGCTGTGACGATCAAGTGAGAGAGAGAGGACTGGAGGAAACTCGTCGCGATCACGCTATCAACTCAGGCTGGCAGCTTGTACAATGTTGAAAACACATCCAGCGCCATGGTCTCGACCTGCTACAGCCTACCTAATCTCACGATAGCTTCATCAGCACAGATGCTGTAACGGACGCCACACCATGCCCTGAGACTCTCCCCTGACGCCTCCTCCGATGCAGTATCGCATGCTTGGCCAAACATGCCAGGGCGCCGGATATCTCTTGTCCTTGACCCGAACCCATCCACGTGCCAGGGCACGCTTTATCTTGCTCTCTAACCTAACCCCCGCCATCCGCAGCTGGCCGGCGTTACACAGCTGTTTGGGGTGAGTGTAATCGTATGGAGTAATGGCCTTGATATCTAATCTCCGCCAGGTACTACTGAGTCGACTCGGGGTATTGTTGGTTTGTTTGCTTCCTCTACATCACATCTGTCAGTCGCTGGCAAGCCGGTCCCCGAGACCTGCGTCGGGCATGTCTGAAAGTTGCTCCTACGTGGCCGACCCGGTGAGGAGATGCGCGCTTCATGGTTGATCAGCTGAGTGGACATTGCGCAGAGTGACACGGTTCGGAGCATTCTCTAGATCTAAGCTGGAATCTAAATGCAAGGATTGGATATTCGTATGGCAAACAACTAAGTAACTGACAGTCTGGCTAACAAAAGTGTACACAAGCGCTCCCTCAAAAACTCCCACCAAATGTATGCATACGCGAGCGAGCTCAAGAAAAGTCGAAACGGTCAGGAAGGACAACAGGCGCCACCAACGTCCACGTATACATGCCGTAGCAGACCCAGGCGCTGACAATCTTGACCCAGCTGGCAGCGTAGGTGCGGCCAACAGTCGCAAAATCGCCGTCCTTGGTGGACTCGTCAAAGTTCATGGTGAGCAGGGTAGCCACCCAAGCCGTTGCCAAGAAGAAGATGATGTGGAACACGGTATAACTGTACTGAGTCCTGTTTCGCTCGTCGTCTCCTTTGGGAGTGTCGCCGGCCTCGCTGTCGTCATCGTCGGACAGGAGAGCATCAGCTGGCAGACTACCTTCTTCGACGGCGCGGCGCAGAGCCTCAGCTCGCATCTCACGACGAGCGCTCGGCTGTTGCGTTACCAGACCGTGCTCATCATCCTCGGGCAGCTGAATACCGTTCGAGTTACCGAGGCCCAGGCTCTGAGTTGCGGCTCGAGTGGTAGTATAAGCGATAGTGAGTAGAGTGACAATAGCACCAATGACAATCGAAGTCGTTCGTGTGCCTTGTCCCTTGTTAAGGGGATTGCACTCATTGTTAGGCTCCATAGATACAGCTGACATGGTCAGATATGTGCAGTAAACAGCCACCATAGCGGCCTGAGCAAGTCCTGCCTTGGGATTGAACTCCTGAACGGTTGGGTTGACAGAGATGACGGAGATTGCAAGCCATAGGATGAGGTTGATAGTAATAACAGCCTGGTTCATCGAGCAGGAGCCGCGAGCGAAGAAGATGTACTGGACAATGGTCATGGCAAGCGAGCCGATATACATTCCCAAAGTTGAACCAATCAGAACAAACCGCCAAACTCTGGAATCGGTTTCCTCGATCTGTGCGAGACAGTACTCGGCCCAGTTGTGGGCAAGGTCGACAAGCAGGATAAGGCCGAGCAAGAGGAATAACATGGCGGCGGCGAAGGCGATGTAGTTGCCCCAAAACAAGAAGAAGCTGTCGGGGATCAAGAAGGAGAGGACGACAAAGGCGAGCCATGCAATGACCTTGGGGCCCCAATAACCGTTTTGAATAGCAGCACGAGGGTTTTTCGATGTTGCGACACCAAAGAGCAAGCCGGCGAGGATGACGTGGAAGAGACCAAGCGCAAAGTTGATTCGGTGGACGGCGAACCAGCCGTGGCATTCGCCTGTCGGACAATTGATTGTAACATAGTCGAGCGTAAGCTTCTGGAGTTTCTTGATGGCCCAGGGCGTGAGCATTATCCAGGCGATGATGGAGTTAACGAGGAGGAGGAGCGCGTATGCGATACGAGTTGCGACACTATTACCGCACTTGCCACAGGCGCTGCAGACCATGGAACAGGTCGCAGCACCGCAACAGCTGGCAGCGAAGGACACAACCTGGGTGAGACGTCAGTTCTGGTGGGCAGTGGGATCAAGAGAGGGGATTGACATACCGTACTGATGCTCGGCACCGCGAGAAGCGGCAAAGACAAGAGGGCACCCATTGCGACGGCGCGCGACGAGGCTGGTCGTTTCTAGTTCACAAGGATCGAGTTCTGACTTGTATCTTGTTGGTCCAGATGACTCTGTGTAAGTGGTCAACTACAGAGCCCCGAGTCGAGTCGAGTATTTGACTGGCAATATCGTTGCCTAACTTCGTTGTCGACGGTTCGATGTTGGTGGAAATCAGGCTTGTCCACGTGAGATTACGTCGAAGTCCGAACAGCGGAGTGGATCGTGGATCTGTGGCTGATGCTTCAATTCCGCTGAGGCGGTGCAATCAGAGAAAGTGCCGGCGAATGACCCGGGGTTCGGTTCTCCAACAATCACAAGGGCCAGTCTCGGGACCATCTCCGCGTTCGGAGAATTGCGTGCCTCTGTTATCAACTCCTCCTCCCTCAGAGCGAGCACGAGATGCTCCATAGTTATCCATATCCGATACAACGACAGCCACGTGTGCTACCTGAGGAGTCCAACATCATTTAAGAAGTCCCTTGTCTGATCTTGATCTCGCTAGTAGTTGTCTACTTATCTCTGTTATCAATCCCTTAATCTTGTCCCACTGTATCAGCCAGCATCAGCATCAGCATCCTTACTAGTCTACCAATGTTGTTAACCTGATTGTCATAGAAGCAAGCAAGCGTTCTCTCTCCTCACCGATTTTGCTCTTCGACCTTGTTCATTCTCCTGTAAGCCACAATGCATCAGGACCAGCAGCAACGCCATTTCAATGCGCGTGTTATCGCGAGCGTTGCTGCTACTCTCCTGTCCCTGGCTTGTGGCACCAATGTTGGTTCCCATCCCTTCAACTACTTAAGTTATACACTATGTTCTGACAAGACCGCTAGTATGTCTACTCGGCCTGGGCTCCGCAATTCGCTGAACGACTCAAGTTGTCGTCTACAGAGAGCAACTTGATCGGCCTGGCCGGTAACCTGGGCATGTACACCTTGGGAATTCCCGTAGGCATCTTTGTTGACCATCGCGGCCCTCGACCTGCTGTCCTCGGCGGAGCCTTTCTTATGCTCCTTGGCTACTTTCCGCTTCACCAGGCCTACCAGCGTGCCTCTGGATCAGTACTGCTGCTATGCCTCTTCATGTATTTGACCGGTCTCGGTGGTTGCATGGCTTTTGCTGCCGCCGTCAAGACATCCGCCCTCAACTGGCCCCAGCATCGAGGAACGGCCACGGCTTTCCCTCTGGCCGCCTTTGGTCTCAGCGCCTTCTTCTTCTCCTTTCTCGGCGCTGTATTCTTCCCCGGAGACCCTAGTGCTTTCCTCGAACTCCTTGCTTGGGGAACCTTTGGCCTTACCTTTGGCAGCTTCTTCTTCCTCAAGGTCCATCACCAATCCGACTATGAAGCCGTACCCGTGTCAGACGACACCCAAAACCTTCCATCCAGCTCATCCCAGCAGTCCCGACCTGGCTCTTCGGACGAGCCAAAGCCCTATCGTTCCTCTCGAGCGAACGATGAACCCGGTATGTTGACTAATTCCAATAGTAATAGCACCATCACCAGCACCAGCACCAGCACCAGCACCAGCACCAACTCCTACGCTGCTATACCGTCCTCATCCTCACCCTCCGCCGCCCCGGATCCGACGGCCTCTCCCGGAATTCCATTCGCGCCTGAATTTGGCCTTGTGGTCACCCCCGAGAATCCCGAGGACCTCGAGGTTGGCGAGACGTCTCCCCTGACATCTCGTCCCTCATCACGAGCTGGACAATCCCTTCGAGGAAATCATGATATTAATAGCGACGGACGTCAACATGTAGACATCCGAGGTCTTGCCCTCGTGCGCAGCCTCAGCTTTTGGCACCTCTTTGTCATTATGGGTATTTTGGCCGGCGTGGGTCTCATGACCATCAAGTATGCACTCCTAACAACATGATTTTGGGGAAATGCTCAGCTGACCATGTCTCAAGCAACATTGGCAACGACACCAAGGCTCTTTGGAAGCACTACGACAAAAATGTCACAGACGATTTTCTCGTTCACCGACAACAGATGCATGTGTCGACTCTTTCTATCTGCAGCTTCCTGGGTAGACTATCCAGCGGTGAGTCTGGCGATGGATAATCTCATGATTCTGGTATCTTACTGTTCTTTTAGGTGTTGGCTCCGACTTCCTAGTCAACCGACTTCATGCCAGCAGGCTCTGGTGTCTTGTGGTCGCGTGCGCAATCTCCATCGTCACTCAAGTATTTGCATTGAACATCGATAACCCAAAGCTGCTATGGCTGGTTTCCGGTCCCTCAGGCCTCGCCTATGGCTTCCTCTTTGGTGTTTCTCCGTCTCTTCTTGCTGAGACGTTTGGCGTTCGAGGACTCAGCCAGAACTGGGGTTTCCTGACTATGGCCCCTGTTATCTCGGGAAACATCTTCAACATCTTTTACGGCAAAGTCTACGACCGACATAGCGTTGTCGGTCCTGCCGGCGAGCGGTCCTGCCTCGACGGACTCGAGTGCTATCGCTCAGCTTACTGGGTCACCTTGATCGCCTGTGCTGCCGGTATTGGCATCACTCTTTGGGCGATCCGTCACCGACACCAGAAGCACCTGAGGGAAATGGACAAGGGCGCGGAGGAAGACTAGTGGTTTTTTGTTTTTGAAACTATGGCACAAACTTGGAAAAGTATAGCCTGTCTTTGATCGAGCGACATCCACTTAGAAAGCGCATCATCATTTTGAATGGTGCTAGGCAACGTACTTGGTTTCTGGGGCGTTAACAACTGGGATCATAGATGACTACAGACTGACGTCTCGCAGACTCTGGGTAACGTCTTTCAAAGATTATCCATGAGGAAAGTCTAATTATCAGATTATATACCAATGAATTATAGTTGTTCCATGTCCAGCGAGGTCTCGTTTTCCATATCCAAGGCCTGGCTTTCACAATTGCCAGAACGACACGCGACATTAGAATCAATCCATCATGTATGCCATTACCGAGAATGACAAGGTTTGAACAAGAACCAAAAGTAACACGGGAAGCGAGTATTTAGACTCCGTGACTGCGGTGCCAATATTTCCTCGATGTCCCCCTTATCATGCCATCTACCAGTGAAACGCCGAAAAATGCTCATATCGTGGACTGACACCATCAACGGTTGCACAACGCACTCATTCCTCGGGTGAGAGGCGTTGATTCCAGAACCATGCAGAAATAAATAGGTATTACCGGGACAAGCCCGCGCTGAAAGCCGATCAAGAAAATTACCACCTGTGGGAATTGACAAGAAGTATATGGTCCGGCAAATGATCGAGTCCTGTCGTTGGAAACAAGGGATAGCCTGCGCTATGGTGTACACAAAAAGTGCTCGTAACGGGGCATGGTATAAAACAGTACCCGTAAGGATTTTGGTCGCCCATCCAGGTTCATCGAGCGGCCTTGAGCTTCTTCCGATCTTCGTTTTGATTACTTTCAAATATCGCACCCAGCCCACTAAGGGAGAAAGAGTCGTTGGTCGAATGCAGTACGACCAGCCAAGCGGCAATAATGTTCACCAGATAGTGAAGCATATAAGCATGAGAAATGCCGTATACCGCGGCGTACAAGGCAGTGGCGAATAGAAGCAGACTGGTGATATAACCCAGCCCTCTGCTCATCTGAGGTACCATCTTTCCTGTCGTCAAATTCTCCACAAGGAGGATGAATGGCATTATAGAAAGAACATTATGATGTGAAGAGAAGGGCGTGAGCCAATGAACGGCCAAGTTTCGAATCCAGACAGCCAAGATGGGTAAGTTGATGGGGAGAATCCAAAGCATGAGGAGCAGGATCGAGTGGGCATAGTGATAGTAATTCGAGTTCGCGTCCGAAGGGTTGGCATTGTTGATGCGAAGAGCCCGTATCACGGTAAAGAGCTGTACCAAGCATGCCACGAGGTAAGCAAATTGGTAGGGAATAAATGTCCATACCAGGAATAAGAGGATCGCCGTGGTGATCATACGCCTCTTTGGAGTCGATGGAACGAACGCAGGCGTCCTCGTGAGCCCTCCATCTTCTGTTGTAGCCGACAGGGGGAGCAGGTTCAGTACCAAATAGAGCAGGCCAAGTATATGTGTAAGAGCTTTGGTCAGGTAGTGAACCACAGCACAGACACCAATACAGACAACGCCAATCAGGGGAACAAGAAACCAGAAAAAGGGGTCGTCGGTCCCAATAAGAATATCATGCCGGTGAAAATCGATACTTGCGGGAGCTACTTGAGCCTGGTTAAAGCATTTACTTAGCCATGTGACCGGAACTCCATCCAAAGACATTGAGAGAAGCGTCA
Organism: Fusarium sp. NRRL 66739; assembly: GCA_021655895.1. Classification (NCBI taxonomy): domain Eukaryota; kingdom Fungi; phylum Ascomycota; class Sordariomycetes; order Hypocreales; family Nectriaceae; genus Fusarium; species Fusarium sp. NRRL 66739. Next base: position 10,241 of record JAJJWO010000156.1, read on the forward strand.
GTGACACGAGTAATAAAGGTATCGATTGCCGTAAGCACAGGTCCAAGCTCTGGGAGAATGAGATGAAAACTCCTGAATTGTCGTAAACACGAAACTGCTTGCGTAGAACAAGAGCAACCGTCAACATGGGAAAAGCAGCGAAGACGGTTCGATATCTCATATAAAGCTTGCCAAGACTACCCCAAAAGTCGGGCTTGATCTCGAGGTGGATGCTCGAGTCGCAGGATGGATCCGCCCAGAGCTGGAATGTGAGGCCGTTCTCAGCCCGAGGCTTCAAGGCTGGCGGCAAGTAGGGCGCGACGCCATGAAGACTGACGTCGGCTGATCGAGCATTGACAAAAAACTTGGATTCGTATGGCTCTTCAAGATATTGACGAACAAGTGGGCTGAAAAGAGCGTCGACAGCCTGACAATTGGGGTTTGTGATTTCCAGCTTATAGGCGAGAAGAGCTGATTGCAAGGAGGGGATGTTGACTTCCACTGTCATTGGGCGACTTGCAGGAAGATCCAAGGAGACGCCTGAAAGAAGGAGTTCAGTAAGCCCAATGTCCTCTTTCTTTGAGTACTCAGATTGGTCGCTGAATTCTGCAACCAGAAAACTGTGGGTATTTGAAGCAGCCTTTTCTATGACAGCCATGAATTGATGATCGGCAAGTTGCTCAAGATCATATTGAAGGTAGGAGAACGGTATGATCTCTCGCTCGCGATCGAGATAGAATGGGTATTTGGACGAGGAGGTAGACGCAGGTAGTAGAATTCGGTCTGACGCTGCGTTCTTACAGGCAAGTCTTGTCGAGCCGCTGTCGTCGTTGGAAAGATCGATTTGAAAGGGGTATAGCGAAGTAGCCTGACCAGATTGGAACGGATATACGCTACAGAACAGCACTTCCAGCTTGCCATTTTCACCCGCCTCATCCAGAGAGGCATCCGTAAGGACAGTGAAGCGTTTGGCTTCGGGTGAACCCTGAGGTGGAATAGGCATCAAGTGAGCTTGTGGCTTCGACTGTTGGCCGATCTGCTTGAGAATGAGTCGCTGTCCGGCTGGAAGAATTGAATTGGAATCATCGCTCAAAGTAAGAAGAGTTGTTGGCTCTGTCATGGGCAAATCCTTCTCCATCGTAGGCTCCATTCCCGTCAAGAATCGCTTCTTGAAAGTCTTCATTCGCTCGGCGCGTGGTCTTGTTTGTGAGGCGCGATGAACGTCGACAATGTCGTAAAGTGTTTTCGTAATCACCTTGCGAAACTGGTCGCACCAAAGGATGGCCTGGTGGTCCATACTCGTCCATACCGTCGGAATGCCGGTTGTGAAGACGGTGAAACCGTGTGTCGGAGGAACCAAGGACTCGAGACTCGCATAGTCTGATGGCACTACCGTGTCTAAGCCACCACCTGCAATTGAGACCAGAGTAACATGCCACAAAGGGTTATTGTTGGCCCATTTTTGAGAATATGCCCGGCGCCAGTAATCATTAATCTCGTCGTAAATCTGGACTATCTGCCCATCAAAGGTGACGGGAGGACGGGCATGCGGTGCCGACATGGTAAGGATGGTGTTAATGGAGTTTGTCTGGTAATTAGGTTGGACCAGCATAGCTCTCGCGACCACTCCGCCCATGGAATGTCCCAAAACAATGACCGATGTCGGATCAGGGAGATGGCCCTCTCGAGAGACGCGCTGAGGGTCGGAATAAAGCGAAAGGATGTAGCGGACGGCTTCATTAAGATATTCGGCTTGATCGAGTAGTGTCTGGCCATGGAATGCCGTGATATCCTCGTTGAAATCGACGGTAAAGAAATCAAGACTCCGGATGCCGGCATCAAGAGCATCGTGATCGTGCTGAAGATTGTTGTGAAAGTAATTAGCTGCCTCGGCGGCAATGGGGCGGACCTGTTTGTAGCTTCCTGCATTTCCGGGGATGAACAAGACAGGGATACCGAGAAGCTATTGATGTTAAGCTCAGCAACTTAAAGCTTAAGTTAGAGGATGAAAACGAGAGGACATACCTTGTCCGCGGGCTCGATACCTTGCTCCCGATAGAGATATAATGAATACTTGGTTGCGAAGCGCGTATGTTCAGTATCGAATTCGGTAAACCGCACGTATGAGGGACGCATGTAGGACATGCGGCATCCCTTGGGGTCGAGTTGTCGGGTTACGAGAGATCTGAGAATGCTAGCGAGGAGTGCAATACCCAGAGCAGAAGTAAGCAAGACAATGATGGAGAAGCGCGGCAGACGAGTCCGTCTATTCGGTGAGGGGGACTGGGTTGGTGTCCTGGCGAGAGCCATATCGGGAGTGGATGGAGCCGCGAGAGAGGTGGGTTTTAGGGAGGTCGTCGGTTGAGGCTCGTCGTGAGCATGGCCGTTTCTGCCACTGGAGGGCTTCCAATTGAGACTGCTTGGGCGTCGGGCTCGTGTAGGTGATGTGCGCGTCTTGGAATTGGGATCAGGGTCGGAAATGTCGGACTCGAGGGAGGCTTGATCACCGTCATCGGCCGACCCAGAGGAGCGCCTCTTCATGGAGAAGGCGCGTTGAGACTCGCCGCGAGCCTGGACCAAGGGGGACAAAGTCGATATCGAAGAGCAAAGCAAAAGCAAAGTCGACGAGGTCGAAGTGAGGGTCGCGGCGATCTTTAGACCAAGAAACGAGGTCGGGGAAGCGAGGTCAGATCGAAGCGGAGAGGACGAGGTCAAAGCCAAGAATCAGATCAAGCAAGGACGCTTGGAAGATTAGCCAGGCTGGCGCGCAGCTTGGGGAGACGACCAAGGCGAACGCAAGCAGGGATGTGATGAGGGTCGGTGAGGGCGCAATCGCATTTGAGATTTGTTAAGTTAGGCGATAACAGGAGAGGACCCGTTTGCGACAAGATACAACTGGGGTGGTGTTTGACCTGTGCTGGCAATTAGATGGCCTTGGCCATGCAATGAACGAACGACTGATTAAGCTCCAGTGGTCAACGGCAGCTACAAACAAGGGACCACGATATTAGAGACAGCGAAAAACAAAAAAAAAAAACGACAGAAACGAGCGAGCGAGCGAGTGAGCAAAGATGATGTTGGTAGAGATCTCAATACATGCGGCATGAGGATTCCCCGGTCCCTTCTGAAGCCAATGAATGAGGGTGGGAAATTGGATGTTGATGACTTCTCTACATAGTAACTTATCAACCGAGCCCGAGGAGCCACTTAGCGTTGGTCTCCCCTTTTTTACTTTTACTCCAGGCCTTTCTTTGCATCGGTTAAGCGCCACACTTTTTTTTTGGAGAAGCTGGTCCCCATTGGCATCCAATAATTTTCGCTTTCTGCATCAAAACTGACATGGAAGACATAGGCAAACCCCAACAAGTAATAAGCACTTTGACAGGGAATTAATTGGTCATTGCGTAGTATCGCATCTTCATCTTGTCACTCACCACCTTGTTCGCAGGGATTTCCTGCAGATGTTTGATTGCCTCTCCGTCAGCATAAGTAGGTAGTGATGAATTGTGAAGCCACTCGACATGATGATTCTTTCATAACTGACATGTGCTGATATATACCTAGGTCAGTTATGCGTCATGCCAAGTTAATGTGCTGGCTACCTGGAGACGGATACTACTTCAAAAGAACCGACTGCGTCACCTATCAAGACCAAAAACTGTCTGAGAGCTCACTCACATATACCATTCTGGCTCACTGCTCACTGGCGCCAACGCCTCTCCCTTCTTAGTTCCGGGTTAGGGCGCCGGTCAAGCGCGTCTTCCGCCTTGGCCCAGCGATAGCTTCCTTGGACCCGAACCAAAAGCTTGGAAAGTTGAACGTCTTTAAGGCCATCAGAATCGAAAACAGGACGCACGATCGGCCGGTGTGGTTCATATGCGGGGCTGAGTCTTGGGTGCTTTACCAACGTCCTCTGCTCCATCACGGGCTAGCTCTCCGACCACACGCCACGATACTTGGTGAGACTTGAATATTAAAGTAGGCTGTCAAATTCTGGTGGCTGGGAACACACAGACTTTATCGCTTTCCACGTTCAGCCCAATACCGTTTGGTCGTTAACCTTTGATGAGCATGCTGTCTCTGTGCTGCCTTAGTAGTTTGGCCAGAGATTACTACCTAGCCATTGAACCATGCATGACTGAACACTTATGTATATCCTCATATCTATATCCGACTTTTGCCCTAGGATCAGCTCAACCGTTAGAGGGATGCTTGAAAATTCATGTCTTTGCGTAACATGTGCGGAGTACAAAACTGAGCTTGTCCGGATCTTTTGAGTGCAGTGTCACCCTTTCGAAGTTCAATGCAGGCACGCTGTGTCAATCTTTATTTTAATAGGCCGAAGCTTCCGCTTCGTTGCATTGATAGATCCGATGTAAGCTCCTGTGTCTGGCTCTTTGTTGCATTATCTGTTAACCCGGTATAAGAATATACGGTTAATTGCTCAAGCTTTCATCCGTACAGTGTTAGCTACACCTACTATGCTGTCTCCACTTCTGACCCTTGTTAGTGCTTTCATCCGACTTGCATTCACGTTGGCAGCTCAGCTCCAACAATAGATGGAGTAAACAAATACTGCAGATTGATTCTGGTAATTCAGCTGCAGATTCTTCAGCTCCCGACCAGCCATCCCAGGTCACCACCATCTCACAAATGGTGCTGGCATCATAGTTTCACAAGGGTTTAGCCGCCCCCTCATCGTGTTGTCAAAACTTCAAGTGAATCATCACCATGGCTACTATAAAGCAAATCGACGGGCGCACGGTTCGTTCCCATGCATTCCAGCATATGCTCTTTATCTGACTTGCTTAGGTCCATCAAATACAATCCGGTCAAGTCATTGTTGACATCTGCTCTGTCGTGAAAGAACTGGTCGAGAACAGCGTCGATGCTGGTGCAACAAGCATAGGTAGGTACCACCAGCCCTTACTTCATCGCCCTGTCAGTAGTTGTCGCCATAAATTCTGACCCAAAATCTACAGATGTTCGCTTCAAGAACCAAGGACTTGATCTTATCGAGGTGGCTGATAATGGAGCTGGCATTGCCCCTGCCAACTATCCCTCAGTGGCTCTCAAGCATCACACATCAAAGCTCTCTTCCTATTCGGACATAGCCACTTTACAAACATTTGGCTTCCGTGGTGAAGCGCTAGCATCCTTGTGTGCTTTATCTATTGTTACCATTACGACATGTCAGCAAGGCGAGGCTCCTAAGGGGACGAAGCTTAGCTTTGAGCCTTCTGGTACACTTCGCGGGACTTCAGTCGTTGCAGCCTCGAAAGGCACTACTGTCTCGGTCGAGCGCCTCTTTCATAACCTGCCAGTCCGGCGACGAGAGCTGGAACGGAATATCAAACGAGAATGGAATAAAGTCATCGCCCTCCTCAATCAATATGCCTGCATCCAGACCAATCTCAAGTTTTCTGTCTCTCAACAGCCAACCAAAGGGAAAAGAATCCATCTATTTTCGACAAAAGGCAATCCCACGACAAGGGAAAACATCATCAACATATTTGGGGCAAAGACCATGACAGTCCTCGTACCCCTAGATCTAACTTTCGAAATGCAGCCTTCTACAGCCGGTCCGTCTTTACAAATTGATCACAACCAAAAATCTGCGTCAAAAGAAGTCCGTATTGTAGGCCATGTTTCACGACCTTCTCACGGCGATGGACGCCAAACGCCTGATCGCCAGATGTTCTTTGTTAATGGAAGGCCTTGCGGGTTGCCCCAATTTGCAAAGGCATTCAACGAAGTGTATAAATCATACAACAACTCCCAAGCTCCGTTCATTCTAGCCGACATTCAACTTGATACCTACATGTACGATGTTAATGTTAGTCCAGACAAGAGGAGTATTCTATTGCACGACCAGAATGAACTCCTCGATAATCTACGCACGTCTCTTACAAACCTGTTCGATTCACAAGACTACTCAGTTCCTACCTCTCAGCTTATGTCATTTAAGAGCCGCACTGAGAAGCAGAACAATCCACCCTTTAAACCACCATCCATCACTCCTACAAAGTCTCATGACAATTCTCACCATGATTCGGATTCGGATGATGGAAGTGATCAAGATACCCCTCTTTCGAAGGTACCTTCAGGTGCTGCAAGGAGAATTGGCGGGTCTAGATCACTATCGAAAGATACTAGTGGCCAAAATCTGATAAGTGGCTGGGTTGAAAGGAGAGCGACTTCACGACCTGGTAGCGGAAGTGAAACAGTCCCGACTACTGTCCAGGCTACGATCAGTTCTAATCCTGCTGGACAATCTACCGTGCAAGACGAGCCTAGCCTATTCGTCAGGAGTCCTTCGCCCCCGTCTGAGAGCGATGAGAACGATGCTGAGAAGCCACTGCCTGTTCGTGACTTCAACAAGCAGCTGAAAGCAAAGAGTATTGTAAAGGAGGGGCCCGCTGCTATCACAACGAGCTCGCCAGTTTCAGCCGAGAGTGAACCTAAAATACCTGCTACAAAACCCTTGAGACGCGGGCAGGAAGATCGCACACAAGCCAGTCCCCTAAAGACCCCTCGAAGAAGAGCAACACCGGAGATTGCCACAATCATTATTGGTGATGAGATGGTGCAAGGCGCCGGAAACGCTTCTGGCGACGAGGATTCGGGCACCGCAGCCGCTTCTGAGGACGATATGGACGTCGACGACCCAAAGCCCTCCTTTGGGAGTCGTCTTACTCAAGCGTATGCGGCTGGGAGTAAAACAACAAACAGAAAGGGCCCCGTTCGCCAAGATTCAGACGATGACATTGATGACATCCAAGCACTTCCAGATTCCGATGATGAAGGTAATGATAAGGACGACGCTGTATCAGATGCAGCTAGCGAGCGAGACTCTGGCAATGTACTGGCCACACCATCAACAGAACCTAAGAGACAGGAAGAGCAACAAGCAGATGTGACGCCAGAGAGCCTTCATGCTCCTACACCCAGCGAAGCTACTGCAGTTGAACAGAAGAGTCAGCCTCTCAAGGCTAGTGTACGAAAGAGGGAGTCTACTGCACAGCTACTCCAACATCTACGAACAGACGAAACCCTTATAAGATCAGGGATGACTAGCTGGGCAAATGGGCTTATCACAAGCCAGGGCTCTCTTGCCGGTGATGATGATGTGACAGATCTTGCCGCAGCTAACGCGGAAGAAAAATTGTCTCTTACCATAGCTCGGAAGGACTTCTTGAAAATGAGGATAGCCGGGCAGTTTAACATGGGCTTCATTATCGCAAGTCGTCCAGCCAACGCAAAGTCAGATGAAGAGCTCGAAGTGGCTGAAAGGGACGAATTATTTATCATTGACCAGCATGCAACGGACGAGAAATACAACTTCGAACGACTGCAGGAGATTCAGACAGTACAATCTCAGCGGTTAGTCCATCCGAAACGTCTTGAGTTAACAGCCCTCGAAGAAGAGATTGTGCTGCAAAATATCCCAGCGATTGAGGCCAATGGGTTCAAAGTTCATGTCGATATGAGCGGAGATGAGCCAGTGGGTTCGCGTTGCGAAGTGCTGGCGCTTCCTATGAGTCGTGAGGTAACATTCTCACTTACTGACTTTGAAGAACTGATAGCACTGCTTGGTGAAGAGTCATCAGAGTCAAAGCATATTCCCCGTCCGTCGAAAGTGAGGAAGATGTTTGCCTCGAGAGCATGTCGGAGTAGTGTGATGATTGGCAAGGCCCTGACGCATGGGCAGATGGAGACGCTGGTCCGTCATATGGCAGAGCTGGACAAGCCTTGGAATTGTCCACATGGCCGCCCTACGATGAGACATCTGTGTCAACTAGACTCTTGGGATGCGAAGGGATGGAGGGATGATAATCCTCAAAGCTGTTCGATCTCGTGGCAATCGTACATGGATGGTAAATGATTCATGTAACCCAACTAAATAGTAGAGACAATTGTATAATTCAGAACTTGGTATTTCCAAACACAGTAACTAGATACCTAAACTACATATTTCCATAAACGCGCCATCTCCGCCTTGAGACCTTGTCCAAACCCAGGATATCGAACCCAACCGTGTCCTACATTAAACTCGTCACAAAACATCCATAAACATATAATTCCAAAAACACATCTCATCTCATCTCCTCTCGGCAAGCGGATTACGTCCATCAAGGAAGGAAAACCGGTTTCCTGCCGCTCGTCCCTCCTCTGCCATCTTGCCACTAACATTGCGTCGCCCATACGCAGGTGAGGCATGTTGGTTATAGTCGTTGCCGGTTGAAACCTTGCGGTTGTTGTTGCCAATCATGACAGGAGGAGTCGCACTCTTGAGCTCGCCGTACGACTTGGCGAAGAAGTCGGCCTCTGGCTGAATAGAGCTCTGTCGATTCCGAGGCGCCAACGCCGGCTTCTCATCGGCGATGTCCCTGCTCGCGCTCACACGTCTTGCGTTCAAGCTTAGCTCGGTCAAAGAGTCCTTGAACGGGAAGTAAGGCGTCTTGGCTCGCGGAGGAGAGGTGCGTTCCCGCTGGGAGGCTGGAGGGTTCAGACGAAGAGGGTGAGGTCGAAGATCATCGCCGTCAGCGCCCATGTCATACGAGGGGTCGTTCTCGTCGCCGTATTCAGAATCGGAATCGTCGTGAGCGTACCGCTGAGCCAAGGCTTCGTATGACTTGTTCTCGCGGTTTGCGGCACTTGTCTTTGCTGCTTCCATTTCACGGTTTCGTTGGTTGGTTCGAGAGATGAGCGAGTCAGTGGGCATCCAGGTTTCGGTAAATTTAGCTGGTCGAGGCTGATTGTTTCTGTTGTAGCTGCTGGGTGGGCGTGAGCTGGTCTCTTCGTCGAGAGGGATCTCGCTGTACGCATCGTGGTAGATTGAGCGAGTAGCCGAAGTACGTGTTGTCGCCCTTGAGGCAGCGGAGTCACGACGGTCACGACGAGGAGTGGCGGGAGCTCTTTGGTGTTGTGGACTCGGTGGGAATTGGGTACGAGAGTCTCTGTTTCCGAGCGTGGTACTCGAACCGGTACGAGTATGGCTGAAGGGGACTGCGCGCGGTGGTTCGATACCGTCGTGAATACCTTCCTGAGGCACGAGGGACTCTCGTCGGGCGCTTCGAGGCGTGGACAGGCGGTGGTCGCTGTCCATGGTGCTAGCAGTAACTACCGATGACTTGTTTCTCTTGTGCTTCGGACGGGCTGTCAGATGGCTCTCGAGGGGGTTCATGTCAGGAGGCATCATGCTGATCTTGCGGAACATGTAGCCCAGCCAGCCAGCAATTGCCAGAGTAATCAGATGAAGGCCGCCGGCTGAGACGAATGTGTAGAAAGCGGCAGGCTTGAAGGTGTCCATGAGGGATTGGTCCGACAAGCAAGTTACCCAAGCTTCACTCTTTGTACGCACTGACAAAGCGCCGAAGGCGTATAATGGCGCAACGCCGAGGTCAGTGACACCGCAAAACAGCTGATACGATGCTGAAGAGCCCGGCGCGCGTGAGGCAGCGTCACGCGAGAGATGATAGATACCATAGATGCAATGCAAGATCACAATACCAGGCTACCGGTACAAGTCAGTTAAGTCGAGCATATGATGGTTCAGAGAGTGGAATCTTACTGTAATTCTCATAACCCATCCCTCAAGCGAAGGCACCTTTGTGATGAGAATCATCAATGCGAGCAGTCCAAAAGCTGCGACAAGCTGCAGTCCTCGAAGCACACCCTGCACACGACGGAGCCATTTGATGAAGCTCTTAGAACGTGGGCTCATGGAAGCATACTCGTTGGTCCTGTAGGTCAGGACCTCATGCATGCTTGAAGACAGTCAGCATCGGGCATCTAGAGATATCAAGCAATGGGCGGGCAGTTACTCACTCCGGGTGTCGGTTGAACGAAACTAGAGGTCCATCGTGCTTCTTTCGCGGCGAGGGAGGTGTCCAACTCGCTCTTGTCACAGCCTTGGGATCAAACTTGGGCTCCGGGAAGCGCGAATCGTTACTGACGGCGCTGTAGAGGAAAGGCGCTTGCGACGGAGCCATGGCTGTCGTCGCACCGCAGTGCGCTTCGTTTTGCGCTGCCTGGAATTGCTGATCGTACTGTAGGTCTGGTGCTGGAATGAAGCCAATGCAAGTTGTCGAATATTGTCACGAGTTGGTGGTCGGATTGCGATTGTTATCCGAGAAAATTGAGACCCGAGAGACGTCTTGCGCCTGAAAACAACAGCGTCGCAGTGTCTGTGACGCAACCTGGTTTAGATGATGTGAGGCGTGCATGTTGTGTTGGCACGGCAACAGAGCTTATCGGACGGAGGTCGGGTCCTGGCCATCGCCGGGTCGGGTCCGTTGTTCCTCAGCGGGCGGGCGGTTAAAGAGTCGCTTGTCAGTCATTGGTCTTGAGTTTTTATCACATTTCCTGAAACATTTGCTTGCTCAGTAAAGATGCCGCTAATAATACCGCGACGCTTCGTGCGTCTCAATGCGGCTCGTCAATTGTCCCGGGTAGCTTATCCTGGTCGATACTTCTCATCTTCAATTGCGCGGCAAGGTACTCGATCTCCGGATGCGCCATTCCGTATGGCTGTGATAGGCTCTGGCCCAGCCGGATTCTATACAGCCTATAGAGTAATGGGCAAGGTCCCAGGAGCCAATATAGACATGTATGAAAGTCTTCCAGTACCGTTTGGCTTGGTTCGTCATGGTGTTGCTCCAGACCATCCTGAGGTCAAGGTTGGTTACCCTACAACAAGATATGCTCTGACCCCGACGCTTGGGCTTACAACAATTACACAGAATTGCCAGGACAAATTTGATGAGATTGCAACACAGCCTAATTTCACATTTGTTGGAAATGTCTCTATTGGACACCCAGGTCATTCTTCCGAGCACTGCACAATAGAGCTGCAAAACTTGATGCATCATTATGATGCTGTTCTCTTTGCCTATGGTGCTTCGGAGGACAAGAAACTAGGAATCCCGGGCGAGTCAACTCTCAGCGGTATCTACTCGGCTCGTGAGGTTGTTGGATGGTACAACGGCCTTCCTGGCTGTTCCAGTCTGGACGTGGATCTAGGTCAAGCCGAGGAAGCTGTTGTCATCGGCCAAGGAAATGTTGCCCTCGACGTTGCGCGAATGCTTCTGGAGGATGTCGATGTTCTTAGAAAAACAGACATCACGGAGAAGGCACTAGAGACACTATCCCAAAGTCGGATCAAGAGAGTGCGAGTCGTTGGAAGAAGAGGACCAATGCAGGTATGGATCATGGATAGTAACGAGATATTGGACAATGCTGATACCAATTCAACAGGCTTCATTCACCATCAAGGAAGTGCGAGAACTCATGAACCTCAAACAAGTTGCATTCTTGCCATTCAATCAATCGCTAATACCTGAGAACCTCAAAACTCTGCCACGCGCCTCGAAGCGTCTGATGGAAGTGCTTGTCAAGGGCTCATCAACACCCGCTGAGTCTGCTTCGAAGGCGTGGTCCTTGGATAGCTGTCTCTCACCGAAACACTTTCTCGGAAACGAGAATGCTCCATCCAAGGTAGCAAGCACCGAGTTCGATATTACAGAACTTGCATCGCCGTTTGACCCGAAATCATCAGTCAAGGCTACAGGCGAAACTACCATCCTGCCATCTGATGTTGTCTTTCGCTCTGTGGGATACAAATCGGTAGCTCTGCCTGGTTTCGCTGAGCTCGGCATTCAATTTGACGAACGTCGTGGTGTTGTTGACAACGATAGTCTTGGCAGGGTCACGAGAATGGTTTCAGACACGAATGCTGGAAGCGTCCATGACGAACGTGTTCCGGGAGTATACTGCGCAGGTTGGGTGAAGAACGGCCCAACTGGAGTCATCGCGTCTACAATGCAGGACGCATTCACTACAGGCGATGCGATTGTGCATGACTGGCTCTCAGGAGGCAAGTTTCTGAATGCTTCAGATAAGAATAGCGCAACTGGATGGGAGGGCCTGCGACATGATGCTGGTCCAACAACATGTCGAGCTGTTGCGTGGGACGACTGGCGACGGATTGATCGCGCAGAACGAGAACGAGGACAGAAGAGCGGCAAGGAGAGAGAAAAGTTCACCAACACAGAGGACATGCTGGCTGTCCTTGAATGACGCTCAAGAGGCACTTTAACTGTTTGTATATTACATCACTTTATATTCCACACTCTGTGCAAATAGACGACTCAGGAGCTCTTGATCTTCTCGGTAAGTTCAGGCACCTTCTCAAACAAGTCTCCAACCAGACCAACATCGGCAACCTGGAAGATGGGAGCATCACCGTCCTTGTTAATTGCGGCAATGACCTTGCTGTCCTTCATACCCGCAAGATGTTGAATAGCACCCGAGATGCCTACAGCCATGTACAGCTGAGGAGCAACGACCTTGCCTGTTTGACCCACCTGCAAACTGTTGTCTGCATAGCCACTATCGACAGCAGCACGAGAGGCACCAACAGCAGCACCAAGAGCGTCAGCAAGGGGTAGCATGACCTTGTCGAACTCCTCCTTGGACTTGAGACCTCGGCCTCCAGACACAACACGGCTAGCAGTGGAAAGATCAGGGCGGTCTGACTTGGCCAAGTCCTCAGACACCCACTCTGCGGAACACTCAGGCTTGGGGTCAACTCCGTCCTCGACCGTGGCGGAACCTCCCTCGAGAGGGCCAGCAGCGAAAGCGGTTCCTCGAATGGTGATGAACTTGACCGAGTCTGATGATTCGACGGTGGCGATCACGTTGCCGGCGTAGATGGGTCGGACGAAGGTGTTTTCGTTCTCGATCGCTGTGATGTCGGAGATTTGTTGCGAATCGAGCATGGCAGCGACTCGAGGGATTACGCTCTTGCCAAACGCGGTGTGGCCTGCAATTACATGTGTGTAACCACCCTTCTTGATGTTCTCAACCAAGAGAGGAGCAAAGTTCTCGGGGAGACCCTGATCCATCATCAGTGTTGTGCGCTTGAGGTTGACATCACTGTACCGACCTTATCGTATGCACCGCTATCCACGGCGATGATCTTTTCAACGCCCTCGGCCTTGGCAATTTGCTCTGCCACAGGCTTGATATTGTTACCTGCAATGAAGCCGTGTACTGGTCCACCAAGCTTCTTGGCAGCCGTGAATGCGCTTAATGAGCTGTGGTTGAGCTGCCCATCCTTCTGTTCGAGAATTGCCAGGGTAGACAGCAAGCGCTGCCGTTGTGCGCTCAAGCTGTAGGCGTGGGCGCGCGCCATTAGGCCAGTGGCCTGCTTTGCTAGCACTCGTCTTGCGGTCGGAAGCATCGTGAGGGCGTGATTGTGTTGGTGTTGTTTGGCAAGCCAGCTGCCCGTTCAGGTAGGAGGATGATGATGTAGAGTCGGCGACGGTTGGTGACGGCCCGAGGTTGACGGCTGACTCGCTGGAGTCAACTACGCCGCCATCGGCCACTGGCGGCATGTAGACTGAAATGCCGAGGCGGCTCAGCTTCAATCACATGACTTTGATGTGAGTAGACATTTACCTTCAACGAGGTCATCTTCTTATAATTACTAGTTAAATAGCCTCAAACTTAGCAATCCTGTAAGCTATTTAGCCACTAAGGTATGCTTATCTTGTCCATAGTTTCTTCGGGCTCAAAATGTGTACCACTAAGGTGGTGCATATAAGTGACTATATCATATCTAATGCATCAGGCTTGCAACTTCATAATCGTGAAAATAGTGAAAATAGTGAAAATAGTGAAAATAATAGATATCATATGAGTTAGATTCTAAACTAAGCAAAGAACCTTTTTTTCTTTTTTTTTCTTTTTCATATTCTAATTCTCTTGCCCAATGCTATTTTTGCTAGGTACCTAGGTATCCAATCATTTCGACTAGGTCAACGAATCCAAGGCGGATTAGCTAATCCAGCCACCACGTGACCGAACAATCCCCTGGAAGTGCGCGTCGAGATGGTCACCGAGCTGAAGCCAGTCAGTTCGCGCCAAAATTTCTCCAAGACGCGACCCATCTCATCGCCAGACTCCATCAACATCACGACGCTAGCCCCATCGAATTCCCGACGACGCAGACAAATACTCATCTCTTCTATTGCGCGACAACCAGCGCGCGCACTCGATTGACCTGTCGTTCTTTTAAATTAACGCTCGCGGTCCGTTCCCGATCGCGGTTATCGTCACGATGGATGAGTCTGCGAACTATGGCTCGCCCGGCAACGGTGCTTCGCCCAACAGCAATCCCATCCTCGCGCAGCCCCCTTTACAACCCGATTCAGGAATGGGTGATGGCGAAGGTATGTGCGCAATGCGATTAGCCCAGTGCTGCACCCTGAACACGTCGCTTATGGTATTTAGACATCCAGATGTCCGAGGGATTGACTACCGAATCGAACATCAAACAGGACAGCACGACTCCTGCTCCAGGTAATGATTCTGCCTGAAGTTTGATGACAAGATTGCTAAGACGTCTAGCTCGTGGCGATGAAGAAATGAACGATGCGCCGGCTGATGAGACCAAGACGAAGGAGGATGGAGCGGCTGGAACCGATGCCCAAGAAACCAAGTCGAAGGAGGTTGTTGAGTCAGCTGCTCGCGAGCACCTTATTACGCAAACTCATGCGATCGTCCTTCCAAGCTACAGCACCTGGTTCGATATGAACGCCATCCACGAGATCGAGCGCAAGGCCATGGCTGAATTCTTCAACAACCGCAACAGAAGCAAGACCCCTGCTGTCTACAAGGACTACCGCGACTTTATGATCAACACATACCGCCTTAACCCAGCTGAGTATTTGACAGTGACAGCTTGTCGCAGGAACTTGGCTGGTGACGTCTGCGCCATCATGCGCGTCCATGCCTTTTTGGAGCAATGGGGATTGATCAACTATCAGGTGAGAAGCACAGACTGGCAATATGACGTTTCTAACATGCTTGTAGGTCGACGCCGATCAGCGCCCTTCACACGTTGGACCACCTTTCACTGGTCATTTCAAAATCATCTGCGATACTCCTCGTGGCCTGCAGGCTTGGCAGCCTTCTGCTGATCCAGTAGTTCTGGAAGGCAAGCAGAGCCAGGATACTGACCAAAAGGCTACCGCGACTGCTCCAGCAAAGGGAGAACAAAACCTCGAAATTGGGCGCAACATCTACGAAGCCAATGCTAAGAGCACACTGATCAGCAAGACTGAGGGCAAGACGAATGGCGAGACACCAACCACCAATGGCGTACCTGGTGCCGATGACGCGACGAAGACTCCTATTGCCAAAGTTCACTGCCATCAGTGCGGCAATGACTGCACCCGGATTTACTACCACAGCAACCACACGGATACCAACCCCAAGGCCAAGTACGACCTTTGCCCTAACTGCTTTACTGAGGGACGTCTGCCTGCCAACCATACGAGTAACATGTATGTGAAGATGGAGAACCCCACGTACACATCAACTCTCGACCGAGATGCTCCCTGGACGGATGCCGAGATTCTGCGACTGCTCGAAGGTCTTGAGCGCTTTGATGACGACTGGGGTGAGATTGCAGAGCACGTTGGTACCCGCACGCGGGAAGAGTGTGTTCTCCAATTCCTGCAGCTGGATATCGAAGAGAAGTATTTGGATTCTGAGGCTCCCATCAGCGCCCCAACTGGACTATCTATGCTTGGCCCCCAGCAGGGACAGCTTCCTTTCAGCCAAGTTGATAACCCCGTCATGTCCGTTGTTGGATTCCTTGCCAGTCTAGCAGACCCAGCAAGCACAGCAGCGGCTGCCAGCAAATCCGCCGAGGAGCTGAAGCGAAAACTTCGCAAGCAGCTGGACGGTGACAAGGCTGGTGATGAATCCCAAGCCAACGGCGAGAGCAAGTCTAAGGACGACTCAATGGACCTTGATGTTCGCCAAGAAACTACTACTACCACTACCACAACCACCACTACGACAACGAAGACGAACGCGCTTGCATCCATTCCCTTGGCCTCGATAGGCGCTCGGGCTGCAGGATTTGCATCACATGAGGAGCGAGAAATGACACGCCTGGTCTCGGCTGCCTCAAATGTGACACTACAGAAACTTGAATTGAAGCTCAAGTACTTTGATGAGATGGAGGCAGTCCTTCGTGCGGAGCGACGAGAGCTTGAACGGGCAAGGCAGCAACTATTCCTGGACCGACTGGCTTTCCGACGAAGAGTACGTGAAGTTCAGGAGGGTCTGAAGGCGGCAGCAGCTGTTGGAGGCGAGCAAGGAGCGCGACTTGCCCAGGAAGCCATGAACGATGGTGATCGATTAAGCTTCCAGGCTGCGCCAGGAGCGCAAGCTGTCCCCCCACCCAGCAGTGATGGCCAGATCAAGAGCTACGAGGCATGAGAGTGGATTGAGAACGCAATAGCACAATACACGACTCGTGAAAAATGATGCATAGGACATTATGGGTTCGATATCGGGGCGTCTGGCCGGCGTGAGGAATCGAAATACGTTTGTTGACCTTCTAAACGACATGCCTCTTGTTATCCAGTCTGAGCCGTAGCCATGCAACATTGGCACCAACGGGAGGAATAAGGCTGAAGTGAAGCTTCTTCAAGGTGCTACTGGAGCCGCTCATATGGTTGGGAGTGGCGATGTGAGAGGTTCGCTAGGATACATCTCGCCAAACGTACAGTCGACATAATCAGTTGTGGATGGATGGATGGGTGTATTACTACATGGTATAGATGCCTTGGCTGTTTTCTTGCTGCTTGGCTTTTGTTAGGCCGTTGATTTGTGATGGGGCGAATAGGAATGTTTTTTCTAATTACGATGGTTTCTTACTGTCTGCTTTCTTGCTGTGTATGCTCAATCAGAAATAGTTGTACAAATTCTGCCTCTTGAGATGCAAGAGCTACAAGTCGACATGTATTTGCTTGTTGACTGCAGCGTTGATACAATAGAGGTGTTGTTTGGTCGGACCAGCGGATCGAGTGTTATAACATATGCAGCTGCAACTCTTGCTCGCGTCGATCGATGGGAAATGAGTTGCACTCGAGATTCATTTGACTCGCATAGGACATGGGCCAACGGAAGTTGGAGTCAGTGTGGGTGGATGATGATTCTTGCTCCACTTCCCCACGAATCAGCTAAGCTGGGGTACATAGTACGTAGCAGACAGACAACATGTGGTTGTCGTTGTAAAGGTTCAGTTGTGAGTCCAGTCAGTTACCAGCCTTGAGAGAATGAATAGATGCTAGACAGCATGTTCTGAAGGCCAGAATGCGTGTTAGTGTTGTTTATATTTGAAGTCTAAAAGCTTCCTTCCCCATGAGTGCCTCGGAGAAGGTGGATCATGCCAAAGCAGACGTCTCTTCTCTCATTGGACACGCATAGTATCCAATTGCACCTGCCCCTGCCCCGACGTCGTACCTCGGCCCAAGGTTTACGAGGGGCCGGGTGACGTCTCGGTCACAAGCAAACCCCCCGCCAACCCTTGATGGAGATAGTTATCCGCTAGGCTCTCTACATAGTAGTTCATTGTCTACCCTTGTGCCCTACCTCCACTGCCGGTACTTTGACGAACCCATCTTTCTGCTACCTGAGCCGAGGCCGAAATATTAAGTGTACACGCTTGTCGCTCCTCTGATATAGAAAGCCGACCACTCCGCGGCATACAACTAGACCCCTTGACCTCCGACCCTCGCTGTTGCGTTTCCTTTATATTCTACGACCATTCCCTCCTCGCGTCGGCCATGTTGACTCTAGCCCGTTCTTCCGCCCTTAGGAATACCTTGCGTTACTCGAACCAGACACGCGCCGTAAGTTGAACCTCGTCTTTCCAGCATCCTTGAGGCATCTTCACATGCCATCAGTGCCCTCTGGGCTATGAACAAGGCCGAGAATACTCTGTCAGTTGTGGATGGATGGACGCCGAGTCATGAGCGGGCAACAGGAACAGGAACAGGGTCCGTGGGATTCCTTGTGATGGCCCGCTCCACTCATACCTGGAACCTGGACCGTTTCCCGAATATCATGTTTCGTCACTTCGCATACTCTTTCTCTCTTCTAGCCTCCATTTTCTTCACTGAAGACGTCATAACTTTACTGACAAACTGAACTCAGGCGCAGACTCTCATCATGGCCCCTACAAAGCGAGCCAACAGCTCCGCAGCCTCTGCTGGTATGCGCAATCCCCTGAGATCATGATCTCGTAGCGTTCTGGGCCTCAAATACTCATGCGCTGTCAAACAGGTTATGTCGAGAACAAGTCTAAAGGCCCTATGCTGCGATGGCAAGACTCCCTTCCTCGATTGCCCGTACCGACACTCGATGAGACCGCGAAGCGTTACCTCAAGTCCCTCCACCCCCTACTATCTGCTAGCGAGTACGAGGTCAGCAAAAAGGCCGTCGAGGAGTTTGTGCGCCCTGGCGGCGTAGGCTCGAAGCTTCAAGAGAAGCTCGTGGCCAAACGCGAGGATCCCAACACCAAGAATTGGATTTACGAGTGGTGGAATGATGCTGCCTATCTCTCCTACCGCGACCCGGTTGTTCCTTATGTTAGCTACTTCTACTCTCACCGCGACGACCGCCGGAGACGGGACCCTGCCAAGCGCGCTGCTGCGATTACGACCTCGGTACTCGAGTTCAAGAAGCAGGTTGACGCTGGCACTCTTGAGCCAGAGTACATGAAGAAGCTGCCCATCTGCATGGACAGCTACAAGTGGATGTTCAACGCCTCTCGTGTCGCGGCTAAGCCCGCTGATTACCCCGTCAAGTTCAACCCCGAGGAGAACAAGCACATCATCGCCATTCGCAAGAACCAGTTCTTCAAAATCCCACATGAGGTCAACGGCAAGCAGCTTAACACTTCAGAACTCGAGCAACAGTTCAAGCGTGTGTACGAGCTCGCCCAGCGCGTCCCTGCTGTTGGCGCTCTGACCTCAGAGAACCGAGACGTCTGGACTGATGCCCGCGATATTCTGCTTAAGGCTAGCTCTAAGAACAAGGATGCGCTCGAGGCAATTGAGTCATCCTCGTTCGTCGTTTGCCTCGACGACGCCTCTCCCGTCACTCTCGAGGAGCGTGCTCACCAATACTGGCACGGCGATGGTGCCAACCGTTGGTTCGACAAGCCCCTGCAATTCATTGTGAACGACAACGGCACCTCAGGATTCATGGGCGAGCACTCGATGATGGACGGTACCCCCACTCATCGCCTTAACGATTATGTCAACGATCTCATCTTTGGCAACAAGCTCGACTACTCTGATCCCAACATTCGTTCCAACTTGCCTGAGCCCCAACTTGTCAAGTTCGAGATCACCCAGGACGTCCAGAGCGAAATTGACCGTGCGACCAAGGACTTCAACGATGTCATTAGCAAGCACCAGCTTGCCGTACAGGCCTACCAGGGCTATGGAAAGGGTCTCATCAAGAAGTTCAAGTCTTCTCCTGACGCCTTTGTCCAGATGATCATCCAACTTGCCTACTACAAGATGTATGGCAAGAGCCGACCTACTTATGAGTCCGCCGCCACGCGCCGCTTCCAGCTCGGCCGCACCGAGACCTGCCGTACCGTCTCTGATGAATCTGTCGCTTGGGTTCAGGCCATGTCTGATGCCTCGATTGACGACAAGACACGCGTGGACCTTTTCCGCAAGGCCATCAACGCCCACGTCGAGTACATCACCGCCGCCTCTGACGGCAAGGGTGTGGACAGACACCTCTTCGGCCTCAAGAAGCTTCTCGAGCCCGGCCAGGAGGTCCCTGCCATCTACAAGGACCCAGCTTACGGCTACTCCAGCTCATGGCACCTGTCCACTTCTCAGCTTAGCTCTGAGTTCTTCAACGGCTACGGCTGGAGCCAGGTCATTGATGCCGGTTTCGGTATTGCCTACATGATCAACGAAAACAGGTTTGTGCTCCCATTCTCATGCACATTAAAGCATTTCGCTAACAATGACAACAGTCTCAACTTCAACATCGTGTCCAAGGGTCTGGGCAGTGACCGTATGAGTTACTATCTGAACGAGGCGGCCAACGATATGCGTGACCTGCTCATTCCCACCATTGAGCCGCCCAAGGCCAAACTGTAAGAGTTCAAAGAAAAATTCCTCAGATAAGAAGAGTATGCCGCTGCGGATGAAGGTGGTAGATGGGTGCATGGCTATAGATGCGACTTGCAGCTCAAGACTGGCGTTTTTATTTGCTAGGCCATACATTCTAGACTTGACTACCTTTTTTTGTATCGAGATATAGATGGGTATAGATATCGTAGCGACACAGTCACACGTTTTGGAAAGAAAGGATATACAGCTGAACTGAGGAAGATCAGACTTAAACGAATAATAATAATAAAAAAATATCAAAAGTTCAAACAAAGTTCATTTGTCACCTCCAATATTGCTAGAAGTCTAGATACACATCTGTTACAGACCCAGATCGCACCGAGTTTAATGAGAAATCTGGTGGGATATCTAATCCTACAGTTACAGATCCAACTCTCGTCTAAATTAGCCGGCATGAGCCACTATTTCGTTGACCAAATCTCCCTTGGACTCGTCGAAGTAAGAGCAGATTTGCGAGGGCAGAGGCACCTCCTTGTAGTCATCGTCCTCGCCAGAAATGACGTTGAGGTTGATACCTGCAGACTTGCTTGTGAAGACCTTGGTTCCTATGCTCTCCTTGCTGAAATAGATCTGGGCACTGTCGATCTGGTCCATCATGACAGTAGGAATAGTGCCCAAGACCTGGAGAGCAAAGTTCTGAGCTTTGACGACGTCGACTGTCGAGACAAGAGTATCGACAATAAGAGACAGACGGGTGGAGTTCTCGACTGTGACTTGGTTGGCCTTGCCCTTGACAATAATGGTGGTGTTGTTGCATCGGCTGATGAGAATCGACTGCGTCAACGAGGCTTCAATCTCAATTGGCTCAGCCTCCTTCTCAAAGTTTTCCTACATTGGTGTCAGCTATGCCATGTTTGGATGAGTAGAGTATAACATACGATAGTCCACTTGTTGCCCTCAAGCTCCTTCTTGGCGGGCTTCTTGATTCGCATGCTTTCGGGCTTGGGCTTCTTGCCAGGAGCAGGGCTCTTACCCCTCTGGCTACTAGAGACCGTTGAGCCACTGCGAAGCGAAGGGTTCTTGTGTGTCATCTCAGACTTGTCCACCTTGCGCAAGCCCTTGGTAACAGCATCGCCCTTGTTGAGCTCTGAGAAGACAGCACCAAGGCCTCCCGCTGGTGAAGCTGCGGGAGCGTCCTCAGTCTTGATGTCCAGAACAGGAGGAGGGCCAGGGGGAGGTGGAGGCGGAGGAGCACCACCAGCAGCGGGCGTAGGAGCGGTAGGAGGAGCGGGAGCCGATGAATCAGTAGAGGAGAGGGACTTGACGACCTGCTGTGCAGATTCTCCGTTCGGGTTCCATGGAATGCCTGTAGGGAAATATTGCTTGACGTAGTCGGCGAGGTCGCGGAAAATCTGGTAGAAAGCTTGAACCCACTCAATCTGCTTGGGATCCCTGTTGACCTCGTTAGAGCTGATCGAGCCACCTGATGATTTCGACCTACTTGTCCTTCTGCTCCTTAAGAACCCTATTTCCGAAGAATTGGGCTGATCCAAGGCACTCGTCCACATGCTTGTAGGGTCGCGTATCAACAGTGACCCATGCCAGAACCATAATACCATCCGAGACAGTGCTAAGCTGCGTATACATGGGACTAGGTCGGTTGGAGTCTTTGAGCTCGGTAACAGCCATCAGTGCTTCATTGATGGGCTTGATCAGGCTTTCGTACACAGGCAGATCAGGGCCAGAAAGGTCAGGCTTCTTTGCCTTGGTTGATATCAAGAGGAACTTGCGCTGCTCTTGGAAACCGGCTTTGACCAGCGCCGCCTAATAACGCATCACATCAGTCCTGGTCTTATCATGATTGCTACTCCCGTTTGAAGGAGGGCTGAGGGGTCTGCGCGCACCTGTTGAGCGACAAGCCCGCCAAGCTGGTGGCTGAGCTTAACATATTTGTCGACGGAAGAGTCCAGGAAAGCATCAAACTCCTCGATAGACTCGGGCAGCGGCTCGGCGACGGGTGCCGCAGCGGGTTCAGACTTCGGAGCGGCGTCTTGAGGAGCGGGAGCAGGAGCAGGAGCAGGAGCAGGAGCAAGTGCGAGAGCAGCTGGAGGTGTAGGAGCGACCGAAGAGGGATTGGGAGGAGAAGGGATCGCCTGGTTAAGGACAGGGGCGTCGGCCGGGGGTCCGGTAGAGGAAGCGATATCTTCAAGGCGAGAAGTTGCGGCCTCAAGCCTAGATTAGATTGTTGGTTAGCAACTGCGTAATATGCTATTGCAAGGCAGTGGCGGGAGGGAGTCTACCTTTTGATCAGAGTCGTCAAGTTATGCATCTGATTATTAGCAGCCATGATGCCAACGTGGAGTCGTCTGTCCGGTTGTATCGAGTTGGAGTCGGAGGAACAGTAAGGAGAGAGATGGATCAGAGTGTCTGGAAGTGGACCGCAGTTGTAGTATATATAATCGCACGAACTGACAGATGAGCAGCGACGCGCTCAGGCAACAGAATATCGTCGGTAGCTGCTTTGTTGAATTGCGCAAGACGACGGCGATCAGCTTCGGTTGCCGCCTAGGAGTGTCGAGCACGAAGATATCACGGTAGCACGCAGCACACCCAGCGATTGAGGGAAATGCTGTTATAAATGCGTTGTAGTTATGAGCAAGCTCGGGGGAGCAAACAAGAGGAGATGAAGATAGGATGAGGTGAGGTGATTGGAGCTTGGTAGAGGAGGTTCAGGATCCAAATAAGGAATAGGTGACCTAGGTGCAGCTAAGCTAGGTACCTACCTAAGGGGAAGCACTGACATACTTGAATAGTACCCTGGTCAATGTCACGACGTCTGGGCTGAGCAAGTACCTCCTAAGTACACCAACGAAAAATGGTTCCCAGTCCAGTCCATGAGCTGTTCTGCCACGTTAGGCAGGTCGCCGAGTGTGGGAATTAGATGTGCTCCAGCTTCTATCCTCAGAGCTCATGAATCTTATAAATGGATTACTACATCTTCTTGGTCTCTGGTTTATGTACCTACCTATAAACGACCTATCGCAAGTAAACTTGGGCTACCGCTCCAGGCATTCCAGTTGCGCCGGAACCGGGCAAAAGCGCCAAACTCGCTAGAGTTAGCACGGCCAGGGGTATTATGTATTTGTTCAGTGCGAGCCACGTGGTGATCTGGAGACGCAACACATGCCTTGCCATGCTTCCAGAAGCTTTCTAAAGGAGTAGCCCTGATATCAGCCGGCAAAATACTGCCCGTATAATAGTGAACCATGACCGTATCAATTGTGGTGTACTCATATTTCGTGAACCCAACTAGGTACCTAGAGGTAAAAGCCGATATACCTACCAGTAGGCGTGCACTGCAGGTCCGATCGGCCGGGCCCAACACAGACACCGCCTGAATCAGCATTCACGTTCTACCTACCTACCTTAGGTAGGTAGGTAGGCAGCCCATATCCCTCATAGGTGGCCCTCGTCTAGACCTTAATTCTCAACACTATTGGCACAGGCCATCTTGCGCATCTGGACCCTGATCCGCCTTTGATCCTCCAAAACACCAACTCCACCAGGGTACATATCTCAGAGAGCTGTACGGATACGGAGTAGCCAACCGCTAATAAGACTGCTGCCCATCGAACAATCGTTTCTCTTACAACTACCCAGATATTGCTACTCTCTGGGCGAGAAGCCACCAAGCCTCAGCGCGTCATGGCTGATGTTGCCGAACCGCCAACGCTCGAACCATCCACTGATGGCAACGAGGCACCCGTTGTGGAGGACGGAACCAACCTAGATCCAGATCAAACTCAAGATCAAGTGCCAGGCGCAGATGCAGATGCAGATGACGATGCACAAGCCCAGGCGCCACCCAAGTCAGCAAGCGAGCAGAATATTCCCATCGACTTTGTCACGATGGGCATGTTCATCATTGGTCAGGACTTTTCTGCTACAACTGTGCGATGAATGTACTGACTTGACCTAAAAGACGATATCGACTTCGTTCCACCTGCACCCCCTGTAAAGGACATCCTTGGTGGTGCTGGCACCTACTCAGCCCTTGGAGCTCGTCTGTTCTCTCCGCCACCTCTTTCGGCCTCAGTTGGTTGGATCGTGGACCAGGGCTCAGACTTCCCACCCTCTCTATCAACTCTAATCGACACTTGGTCTACTTCGGCTCTGTTTCGTCATGACAGCCTTCGACTAACCACCCGGGGCTGGAACGGCTATGAGGGCACCGACGAGAAACGTGCCTTCAAGTACTTAACTCCAAAGAAGCGCTTGACTGCTCAGGATCTTACCCCGACATTACTTCAATCGCGCTCTTTTCACCTCATTTGCTCCCCGAACCGATGCAGGGATCTCGTTTCCGAGATAACTTCACTACGCAAAAAGGCCGTCCCCCCAGAGACGTACATCAAGCCAATATTCATTTGGGAGCCTGTTCCTGACCTGTGCACTCCCGACGAGCTGCTCAACTGCACCAATTGCTTGCCTCTTGTCGATATATGCAGCCCAAACCACTCTGAACTGGCTGGCTTTATGGGCGACAGTGGCCTCGACCCAGAAACGGGCGAGATTTCCACCATCGCCGTAGAGAGGGCATGCGAGCAACTCCTGGCAAGCATGCCTCTACAATCTTTTGCGTTAGTCGTCCGTGCTGGCGAAAAAGGATGCTATATTGCAAAGAATGGTGGTAGGAGACGTGGACGTGACCCCAAGACTACCAAGCGACGGAAGAAGGATTACGTGAGAGGAGGCTTGCAGCCAGATACCGATATGGAAGCTCTTTTTGCTGGCCTCCTCCAAGATGCGGACGGCATTGTCGCTCGTGAGGAGATTGAGGTTGACCCCGGCATTGAGAAATGGGTACCGGCTTACCACCAAGACTCGTCCAAGGTGGTTGACCCTACTGGTGGCGGGAATACCTTCCTAGGTGGCCTAGGGGTTGCCCTAGCTCGAGGCGAAAGTCTTGAGGATGCCGTGGCCTGGGGTGCTGTTGCTGCGAGCTTCGCCATTGAGCAGGTTGGTGTTCCAACCATGGGTAGAGATGCAGACGGCCGCGAGGCTTGGAACGGGCATAATGTTGAGGCTCGTTTATGTGAATTTCGCGAACGTTTGTGAATAAAGGATGTGCTTGATCCGGATACACGATGCTAGATTAAAATAATACAGATAGAGAAGATTTGCTATAGTCAGTTTCCATCAATCATTAGCTACTCAGCTTGCCTCGACTACATAATACTAATGCCATATCAACTTTCATTCAGTATGCACCAATTCCCAGCCGCCGACGCATATAGCAGCCAAATGTTTATCCCCAACGCCAGTCGAGTCCTTGGTATTACTGACAAACACCCTGCTCAAATCTTGTAGACGAGGTCGCCCTCAGTGAACCTGCAGTCGATGTTAGTGACCTAATCATGAGTAATCGAGATGAAAAAACTTACATAATTTGGTTTGCTTCTCCCATTTTCTGTAGTGCCTTGGTGGCCTCTGCTTTATCAAATGCACCGCCATCACGGTTGCCAACCTTGCCGTTTACTGCCTCAACGACAGCTTCAAGCTCAGCCGAATCGTCATCAAACAAGTCTGTGTTAAGGAGTTGACCAAGCGCTGTCCTGAATGTGGTTAGACGCTGAGAGCTGATGGGCGTGTCGTCGATCGTCAGTCCAGCTGCACCATCGACGAGGTCATCACCCTCCTGCGACTCTTGCTGGGTTTGAGATGGCAGCTGAGAAGAAGGCATGGATGAAGCGAATGAGGTTTGTGATGAGTCTTGTGCTCTCCTGCTAGAGCGACGCGGTGTAGGCTGGGAGTCCTCCTCAGGCACGTCGGGCTCTCTGCTGGACCGAGCAGTGTCCGTGGTATGCCTGGCAGTGCGTGAAGAGCTTGCTTGATTACGGTTACTGCTGCGAGTTGTCCTTGAAGTCGACCTGTTAGACTGAGTACCGTTGGCTTGTTCTCTATCCTCGTCATCGTCATCACTGGAGCTCTCGTCACTCGAAGATGCGAAATCAACTGCCTGTGTCTTTCTCCGCTTCTTCCGTGACTCCTCCACAACTTCCTTGAAGAGGGCAAACCTCAAGATGCCTTCTGCAGCAACTGCGTCACGTTCTTCGACCCTGTTGGACAGACGGGATTTGGCGTGTGCCGTAGCAAGACGGATGATGGTTTCCAATGTACGGACTGTTAACGGACTTGTTCTTCGCTGATTGCCCTCCATCTCGTCGTTCCGTAGACCAACGTAGATATCCGATATGCGGTCAGAAGCTTCTTGTGTCAGGATGGGCTTGATTCTTGTCTTGGCATATTGGATGTATTTCTTCATGAAAGGAATGCTCAGAATCTCGGGCTTCTTGTTAGAACCCCGTCCAGTCGTAATAGTGACACCCGAGTGAAGCATGGCGTCGTACTTTTGGTAAACTTCTGTCGGCCCCTGAGACTCGGTCTGATCTGCGGCAGAGACACCTAAAGACTGTGTCCCCTGTTCCCTCACAGGCGCACCCTCCTCAGTCCCTGGCTGACGATATCGATGCATGCGAAGAACATGTTCCGAGACGTGTCGATCGCGGGTATCTTCAATATCATCCGTGACGACAAAGAGCAAATCGAATCGCGAGAGGAGAGAGTCTGGAAGTGCAATGTTCTTATGCGGATCTTTGTGGGGATCATATTGACCAAAAATAGGATTGGCGGCAGCAACAACACTGCATCGGGCGTTCAGCGAGGTATGAATACCGGCTTTGGCAATGGTAACGGTCTGTTGTTCCATGACTTCGTGAATTGCGACGCGGTCGATATCTGACATCTTGTCGAACTCATCGATACAAACAACACCACGATCGGCCATGACCATTGCACCAGCCTCGAGTCGTCGCTCACCTGTTTCCTTGTCTGAAGTGACTGCCGCCGTCAAACCGACACCTGAAGAGCCTCGACCTGTCGTTGCAATAGCGAGCGGCGCAGTGTTGAGGACGAAGCGCAGTAGCTGAGACTTAGCAGTGGAAGGATCACCAACCATAAGGATGTTGATGTCTCCTCGCAGATGTGTTCCGTTCTCCAGATTCTTCTCCGTACCACCCAGAAGCATTAGCAAGATAGCCTTCTTCACATAATCATGACCGTAGATACTGGGCGCAAGGGACTGAGAGAGCAACTCAAGCAAGTTCTTCTTCTTGGCCACTTTATTGATGTTTCGAATATCAGTATCCGTGATGGTCGCAGTTGCTACACCGCCTCCGGACTTTGAAGAGAGAAGCACAACATTGTTAGTCAAGATCATCGTCTTGAACAGAGCACTGTTGTGGTTGGTGTTTCGGTTACCCAATGTTCGGTAAATACCGACGAGCTGAACTCTGTCACCGGGCTTTACACTGTCAACGAGGTCGTCGTCGAGGATGGCATCTACTCCGCGAGGAAGTTGTCCAGCAGGCGCACGCTCAGGCATTTCCTGAATAGAAATAGTCTGGTGGTCTCGGTAGGTGCAGAAACCGTACTCGGTGATAAGAGGATTGCCATCATCGTCCTCACGGGGGTAAACGCTCGAAGTGGTGACGCCGTTGGTCATAGTTTGATCCTGATACTCGCGGAAGTGGAACATGTCCTTCTTCTCGTTATAGTGCACACTCTTAACGACCTTGGGTCGAATTAAAGAACACCGTGTGACGATACCTTCGATAGACACCATGTAGTTGAGGAGGTGAGATGACAGTGTACGAGGATTGCAAGCGTTTAAACCAAAACTACCAGCCCACGCACAATAGTAAACCGTGTCTCTTGCAGTCTGGTCAGGTCGGGCCTGGGGGATGGTCTGAACAATGTTCTTCAGGGCTTGGTCGAAAGCCAGAGTAAAGTCGAAGGGCTGCTGCAGCAAACCCTGTGCTAGGTCTGCATTGTGATTGCGTACATGGTCGAGGTTTACGGTCAACCGGCGCTGGTTCTTCTGGAGCATCAGAATAATATCTGATCGATAACTTCGAACTTGGGGATCATCTAGAGACCAGGGGTTAGCCACCGATAAGGTCTAAACAATAGCAACCATAACAACAACAACGGCTCTGTGAGAGGCATGAGCAGCAGACATACTGGGATCAAGAAACTCCTCGGCTTGGCGAATACGGTCGCGTACGCCTTCATCCTGAAGCATAAAGGAGTCCATGGTGGCCGTTGATTTGCAATATCTTCACGAATGAGCGGCTTGCGCAAAGACATGCAAATGCAAAGGAAATCGAGGGGTGAGTAAACCTGGCGGGGCGTTGCTCGGGTTGCTAAATTACTGCCGCGATCCCTAATCACCAAACGCGTCCCCTATCGCGTAAAGTGGCCCCAGTAATGTAGGTGGCTGACCTTGTACATTAGTGTGGCTAATGTTCCCCCAGACACCCCTAAAGCAGCTAGTCCCATTTCCGTAATGACCTTTACCAGGTATCCCCATGCTCCTCCATTCCTCTCCCTCAGCTTCATGATCCGATCAGACTGCCGTTATTACAGTACTTACTGCTTGCGCCACTACCTCGTCTAGTTGCGACTCGGTTCAACCATGTCGGTTGGACTTGCTGGTAACGTCCATAACGCTTTGGACGAAGAGGCGAGGGCTGAGGTCGACGTTCTCAACTCGCGACTCGAGAAGACTACGCAATTGACCAAGAAGATCCAGTCTTGTCTCAATAGACTCGAAACAACCGGAAAAAGTGTGCAGGATGTTGCAGGACCCTTAAACGGAGAAACCAGACGGCTGCAGATCTTAGGCAATAGTAAGTGAAGCAAGTCTTGAACGATACCCAACACCTAACCTCAAGCTAGATGTTGATTCCGTACTCGCTGCGATCGATCGCCTGCGCCAGCCCGCAGATAGCAAAAACGATGAAGAGCAGATCATTCGGGTAGGCCCCGAGAAGGCTGGTCTCTCCAGTTACTTGGCATCTATAAAACGTATGGCCAAAGCCTTGAATGAGATGCAAGCATCCAACTTGCGCGCAAACCAGCAAACGATGGCGGACTTGTCGCGCCTCATCAAGTCAGGAAATAGTCAGCTCGAGCATCACTTCGACCATCTGCTTCGAACGGAAACCCCTCGATCCATCGAGCCACTGCATTTCATCACCAAAGACAAACCATTCCCGGCCCTTTCACAAGACAAGATTGCTCGGCTTGGCCTTGTCTACTCGTATGTGATTGAGAGTCACCACAATGGGGCATCCGGACTAGCCCATATCTACGCCGAGATACGCGGCCCCTATCTTTCTGCATCCTTGGCCAATCTCGCTGCTGCAAGCGTCAATACCGCCAAAAAGAAGAGCCCCGATGCTGTCTATCGAGCGGGCACCAACGGCGTCGGAACCTACTCCCAGGCTATGGAGGGGTTATTTCTTGCTGAATATGATAATGTGTGCAGTGTCTTCTCACGGGAAGACTGGGGAGCTGTCTTTCAGTCCACATGCCAATCAGCGTTGGCCGAACTGGCCCGGACACTCCGAGAACTCAACGTCCACATTAAGAACCACCTGAACACAGATTGCTATTTGGCGTACGAAATTACAGAGATCGTATCCGCGCTATCTGGAAATCTGGAGACACGAACTGGCGAATTGAAGGGGTCACTCGCTGCAGCCCTGAAGCCCGTTCGAGAAACGGCCAAGTCGTCACTCGCAGAGTTGCTGGACGAAACAAGACGTAAGATCAGCGCCCTACAAATGCTACCCTCAGATGGCGCGCCAATTCCCCTTGTGTCAGAGACAATGCAGCGTTTGCAGACGATGGTACACTTCCTACGTCCAATCTCGAGCATCATGATCTCAATCGGAGATGGCGGATGGAAGCCTAATGCGGCGAATAACGGTCGCTCGACTGACGCAATCCCAAGTTTGGCATCATTCGATATTGGGGCAGATGGTCGAGAAATATTCTCCCACTACTGCCTAGATACAATTGAGACCCTCCTATCTGGCCTGGATCAAAAGTCCCGGGTGCTCATGAAGAGCAGAGCTGTTGCTGGTGTTTTCATGGCCAACACAGTCATCATTATTGGACGTATGGTGCAGGATTCAGAACTCCAGGGGCCGCTTGAAAACAAACTTGACATCCTGGACCAATGGCGCAAAAAGGCAACGGCCGCATACACCGACGTCTGCAAAGATCTCTCTGTGCACTTGTTTGATACTGTGCACACTAATCGTTCGCAGCGGCCTACCTCTGGGCCTGTCGATTCGACATCTGTGGTTAAGGGGCTGGGAAGTAAGGACAAGGACAAAATCAAGGAGAAATTTGCCCAGTTCAACAGCGCTTTTGATGATATGGTTTCCCGTCACAAATCTTACAGCATGGAGCGCGAGGTTCGACGAATGTTTGGGGAAGATATCCGACAGAAACTTCAGCCTCTTTACGAGCGATTCTGGGACCGTTACCATGAAATCGACAAGGGCAAAGGCAAGTATGTCAAGTATGACAAGACATCTATCTCTGCAGTTTTTGCCAGTCTAGCTTCATGATAATGGTTGCAGCCTGGAAGCATATGCCAACCCCAACCCCAGCCCTTCCGAAAGTATCTACAAAGACACTCTCAAGGACACAAATCCATGGCCTACGGCTAAGTAGTGGGAGCCTTGTTCCTTTGTGCGACCTCTTCTATGGCTTGTCGGGAATGACTTCCGCAATCTTATGGTGAGGATCTCGACTGCCAAGCTATTTCTTGCACCTTGGTTACACATGACACGACATATGAAACGCCAAACAATTTATTCATAAATCATAACCCTTTTGGCCTTGTCTTGTCCAATCATTTTTCGAGCTTCAAGAGCCCACCGCTCTTGTTGAAACACCAAACTCAAACTCCGCAGCGACTCTCGCGAGCGCTGGCATGGCGAGCCCGCGCCACGCCGACAGAAATTCGACAGAAATTAGATGAATAAACGGGAAGTATGGTCGAATATGTCGCTCAGGCGCCTTGTGTCGCCTGTTGTACTTCTGGGCTTACACGAAAGCGACTGATGGGTTGATTGCACGGCGTTCAAGAGGGACACTTGGGACAGGTACCGCAGTAGTCGTGAGTACCGAGATCGTTGGCCTTGCAGCAGGCCGTACAGCAGCTATCGACGAGCGGCTGTGTTTCGAAATCAACCATGTTTAAGGTGGCGAGAAGAGTGTTTAGTGTCTCGGGTGATTTGCCTGGTTCGTGCGAGGGAGATGGGACGAAGTCGGATTGAGATGAAAGTACAGTATTACTTATATTGTCTGAACGGACGTGATCGACAATTCTGGAAGCTTTATACTTGGGGCCATGCTCACTGCTCAGGGGTCCGACGCAGCAATGCCACGACGGGCTCACCTGTGGGTCCGAAAGTGAGGCTGATGGGATGGTGCTTGACAGTCAATCTTGGTTTTGTGGTAGGACTCAGACACGCGTGAGCAGGGGATGGAAATATGAAACAGTCCCACCCCCCACGTAGCGCGTCATTATCTGTAGCACCTGCTGCGCTCGCCTAAGCCATCGTCATCGTACATATGCTTCAGCTACGTACCTACTAAACGACGTGAATCCGCCCGAGCTCCTGGAATCTGGACCTTTGACATTCGGCAGCTAAACTACCTAAACTCTCGGACCCCGGCAAGTGGCACCCATCATCTGGTATTTGTGCTCAAGCCGCTGGCCTCGTTGAGCCTCTTGGGCCTCACCTCGGATGGAATTTATTTCCGAGCTGGCCTCTCCTCAATGGTTGACATGAGCTGTCCATAATGGCAAGGCATTCTTCTATCAGCAGCGAATTAATCATATACATGTTACATCCATGCTCCTCCTCATCGATTCGAGCACCCTTAATGTACGCTAGGCGCCTTTGGTAAGCACGTCTCAGCCTTGGGTCTTGATCCCACTGCCAAAAATGTCATCAATACGAGACCGCCTCTCCCACACAATAACCCCGTCACTCCTACGTTTGAAGTAGAGTATTCGGTGCTGAGGAATAAACTCCTCGTCCGTCTGTTCGCTCTTCCACTGTTCCACGGCCCTCTCGCGAGCTCCAAGGAAGCGATCTTCATAGCCTATAATGAAGTCGCTCGGATCGAAGTTGGCATCCCATCGCAGACGGTTGAGCACATCAGCGGCCGTGCGGAATTTGCCCAGTCCAGGCACTTTGCCCACCACAGCAGCTCGGGATCCATGGGACGATGCCGTACTCTTCTTTACTCCCAGTGCCCCTTCGGCACTGTCCTCCTCTTCCTCCTCGTCCAACTCTTCATCCGAGTCCTCATCGTCCGTTTCTCCGGCAAACTCTCCCCATTGGCTCTGATCGACTTGTAATTCACCAAGCTCGTCGACCCGAGCAGCAGATGCGCTCATCCAGCAGGACTGGGCATCGTAGTACTTTTCGTCACGGCGAATTCTGGCTTCAAACTCCTGCAATACTGTTTGCAAAGTCTCGCGCGTTGCTTTGGCGTCGTCTTTGCTGGCGCTGCTGTCCCACGCAAGGCCAATGAGGTAACAGCCGTGGTATTCGCCGCCCGAGTTGTCGATCCCTGAGGAGACATCTAAGAATCGAGATGGCCAAATCCGTGCGTGGAGATGCTTCAATTTTCTGTGCATGTCTGTAGCGAGTGTCAGTATGATGAACGCCTTGTGATTAGAATGGCGCTCTTACCAACTAGCAGCATGACACAGCGTGATTCAAGCCAGCCGATGAATCGACCACTCTTCTCTTGTGACGGGCCCCAGTAATGCGCATCAATCTTGACGTAGGTCTTGTATGCATGCAAGAACTCCTTGGCTCCCGGGTTTCCCAGTGGTGCTAGACTATTCTCAACTTCAACGCCGAGGAGGCCGCCCCACGTAGAGCCATCCTCAGAAAGCAGGGCGTTGGCGCGATCAAACTCAGCCGCTATAGTCGTCACTGTTGGAATCGAAGCATTGGGCGCGGTGTTGAGCGCCGGGGCGTGCCAGCCAATCAAGCAGAGTGGCTCTCGGAATGTTCGGTTGTATCGCAACCCTTTGTGGAAGAAGGGATCGAATACCATAGAAGTCTTCCAGTCAAAGTCTGCATAGTGGTTAAAGAAAGTGACGATGACGACAGTCGGAGAAACCGCTTCATTCTCAAGAGCCAGCATTTTACAAACTGGTGCGAGGAGGACGCTGATGTGAATACCACCAAGAAACCCAAACTTGGCTGAATAGATACCTCGGGCCTGAGCCCATGACTTGATGAACAAATGTGCCATACGATATTGGACCATATCAGGAAGGGAGCGGCGGAGATAGAAGAGGTCGCGAGCTGGCTTGAGCTTTGCAAGAGTCTGGAAAGGCAGAGCAAAGGCAGGATCGCTGGCAGGGCGCTTCATGACCTCGGGCCATCTAAGAGCAACGGTTAGAGATTTCACACCTTGGACAATTGGGACACATCTTACATACCTTTCAGCAATTGATGCGGCCGCACAGTATTGCAGGTCCATCTTGATACCATGTACCTCGAGTTCCAGCATATAACCGGAGTTTGCTTTCACTCGTCGCAAGATTCTGATGCCTGCGGTTGTTGCTCGCTTTAGCCTCTGAACCGCCAACGAGAAGAAAGTTTTGGAACTGAATGAACCGATACAGAGACAGTCGAGATCAGATGAACTCGTCCAAACGCCGAGGCCGTATGATCCAACCGGGACTACAACTAAGACGGGCCCAGAACGGGCATCAGTCTCTGTGACTGAAGAGGTAGCATCCATAAGAGCATTCTCAAGAGATCTGATTGCCTCAACCCTAACGCTTCTTTCCCCGTCAGTCGGTAGATATCCCTGAATATTCAAGAAGCGCTCCAGTTCATCAGCGTTGCTTAAACTCGGCACAGGTCGCTGCATTTTAATGGCCATTTCCGGCACGCAAGATTGAGATGACTCAACATGGGAGGATTGCATCAAAAGACATCGCACGCCCCAGTGATCGCTGGCGTACGTCGTTCCATCTCGCTCCGGTTGTTGTAAAGGTGCCTGGCCAAACATGTTGAAACCATGAGGATGATAGTGACCATGAGCCCTGACTAGAATCTTATCGTATCTCTGTGGACGATTGTTCAAACCGCTTCCAACAAGCTCGGAAGCCAGTGTGTTGGTCAGCGGATCAAATGTTGCGCCTTGTTCCCCCTGGAAAGAGTCGAGGACGTTCCATTTGTCGTTAACAATGTCTGAAGATTCGCCTGACTCGAGTCTGGTAGCCAACCAAGTATCTTGGAACCCAGCATCGGAGAGAATATGGCCAATCTCTCGCAGATGATGAACGGTTTGTAGTGAGATGTCCTGTCTCTTTCTGGCAGCTTCAATGGTGTAAGAAGAAGTTGCCAGGTTGAAGTCGCCCGCCACAATCCAGGGGTGCTGTGGAAAATGGACAGATAAATGGTCAACGAGTTTTTGAACCTCTTTCTTCTTAGTAGCGATTGCGCCGTCTGTAAGACCCTGACTGAGGTGGCAGCCTACAAGTATCCAAGGTCTGAACTGTCCATCATTGATGTCGCGGATGCCAATCATTGGAAAGCGGACTACAGTACAGCCCTTGTGTTTCCTATGAAAGGGCAGATGGTGCCATTCAAGTGGGAACTTACTCAAAACAACGGTGTTAAGAAGACTAGGAAGTGGTTCAACGCCGGGCTGATTTGGAGGACCATGGGTGACGAAAGGATAACGGCGACGTATTTCTCCGTTGGCGAGTAAGTCTGGGAGAAAGTGATCTGTGACTTCTTGCAGAGCAACTATATCGGCGGAAGCGCGGGACGAAAGCAGGTTGTCTATCAAGGCTGGATGCCGATACGACTGAGGAGGCCACTCGAATTCGGCCAAGACATTATAAGACGCAACCACCAGTCGGTCTGGTACGATCTCATTGATAGTGGGCACAGGATTCAACGGTGCAGCCACTTCCCATGATACTGGTGGTTCAACTGAATGATAAGACGACTGAAAGGTGACGGCAGACGTTTCCTGAAACCTATCGCTGAAGCTTTGGGGTGATGAAAACTGAGTAAAGGTTTGTGAGGCGATATCCAAGATACCCCAGAGTCTCATGGGTCTTGGCCCGCTCTCGCCCGGTGCCAGCGCATTGTCTCTAATGAGAATGGCGATTTCCTTCACTTCCCAATCTAATGGTGCCAGGAGACGAACCTTTTCTAGGAGAAAGTGATGTGGTGCGGCCTTGGAGTCTTCAGTCTGACCAATGGTCATATGTGGAACGAAACTATCTTGAGGTTGGCCAATGACATCGCAGATTCGATCTCTAAGCTTCGAGAGTCCAGCAGCACTGTGACTTGAACCCAGAAAAACGGTATTATGGTGTTTGTGTTTGAAGCAGTCGGCTAAGTCAAGAGTAGCCTGTGTGCTATCTTCAGGTGTCAACTCCTGGAGAATGTGGGCTACATCAGTCAGGACTTCTGGTCGCACAAATGGGTAGATGAGATTAATATGAGGAGGCCAAGCAGTATAAGCCTTATCGTAAAGTCTTCTGAGCTTGTCCACGGACGGCCATAGTCTTCGTGGAGGAAGGAGGCATAGTGCAGTCTCATGCGATTGGAAGGTGAACAGAGATGTATCAGTTGGCTGAGATTCGTCCATAGCGTAAACAGGCTGGTGGTGGAGATCGGCCTAAAATAAGTTGCCTAATAAAGTTAAGCGGGCGGGAGGTGGAATATCAACGGGCTTTCCTCGGTAAACTGGATGCTCAGCTGCCTGCATTAGCCACACGACCCGCACACTACCCCGCACTTGGAGACGGATTGGAGTCAGGTACCTCTGAAATATGCTGGAGTTTGAAAGACGCGAGAGACGAGCCGATAATACGTGATTAGAATGTAGATTGGTCATAGACTTTATGTTCCTTTTGCTTCATGAGCTAACTGACCATGGCCATATCTACTGACTCATAGGCAGACGGCTTTTGTCATTTGGAGCTCAAGCTGTCATTGCTCCCTCAGGCAACCGAGGAAGCATCGTGGCGAAGCAGTCTGGCGGCGTGACTCACCCTCAAGGTACTGCCACGAGTGCCTCGTAAAGCCGTAAAATCGGGGTTGGATTCCTGGATTGGAAACACGCTGTATCATAGGTAAACAGTAATTCATACTCGCCGGTGAATGCCATTGATGATCTGGGCGGGGAATCTCTTGAATCATGACTCTATCTCATGATCCGTCAACTGGCTTGTAAACATAGAATGCTTTGTAATGGTGGTCGAGATGTAGAAGAGAGAATATAAGTGGTGATTATGATATCCAACAAAGTGTTGAATGCTTCAAACCGATTGCATTAAACGTACACACTACCTGAACCTCATGCCATATGCTCCGGTCCCCAGTCAATGAGACCCAGCTCTTGGCCTTTGCCTTCCATGACAGCTTCCAGCTTATCTTCAATAGTGACCCAGCCATGACGCTTTTGTGCAATAGCGTATTTGATAGGGTCTTTCCATTCTCTCCACCATGTCTCCTCGCTTTGGACCACGCAGCGTCGATCGGGCTCCCCCTTCTTTGCCGTCGCAAACGGCCAGACGGCTTTGACCACTTCGTATTTGTGTTTACCAGAGAACAGACTTGTCACGCTTGTGAAGAACTGGTTGACTTTGTCAGGGTTTTGCACCACAACGCGGCTGTGGGTAACCTCGAAGCCCACATCCACCACACCGCGGTAGTTGAGCGACGCCACAAGGCTGCGAACTTGTCCTTCAATCCATTCTCCGTCAAGATTCGCAACGATACGATCTAGGGTGAAGAGTTTGACAGAAGCAGCATCTTCCACAAAACGGCGGCACCATTCATCAAGTCCACCATCACAAACTTCGGGAACCACGTCGGGCTTCAGACCCCCGCGATACGCCAACTCCCCTTCTCCTACGCAACGAATATAATCGATGCGATTCTTGTCGTCATCTGGAACCAAAAGACTCATGAAGTTGAGCTTGATGTCGAAATCAACCTTGCGACCACGGCTGCCACGGACGTGGAGTTGCGGCTTAGGAGGCACCGAGGCTTGGGCACGGATAAGTGAGACCAGCGCACTAGCCTTGGAGGACAGATATTCAGCGCGGGAAGAAAGAGTCTTGAAGTCGTTGGAGAGTTTGAAGAGCGGCGGCGAGTAAAGGCGGTAGTCAAGACGTGGCAGCCCCGAGTAGCGAGCCACGCCTTTGAGAGCTGATCCTGCTTCTGGACTTGAGAGGGCTGATGTATCCACGCCGGCAGTAGGCCCAGAATACGGCGGAGGAGTCGTGTGCTGGACCTCCTCGGCTTCGTGACCCATGCTGGACAGTAAAGCGCTGCTATTAGATATGTTAGATTGTTCTATTAGGAAGAGGTGTAAAGAATGCTATTAATGTATATAATAAGCGTGCGCCGCAGATAAGTTCTTAAACCGAATTAAATGTCTTTATTAAGTTCTCTGTCTAGTCTCTTTTAGGTGGTTACCTCTCTTTTATATAATA